>CALSBV010012432.1:2113210-2127560 GCA_943590825.1 Bovichtus diacanthus
GTCAAGTTCCGGCACATAACAGGGATTAATGGACTAATCCATCTGGTCATTTTAGTGCATGCAATACTTTTCCGAAATGATTACTTTAAAAGTAAGAACTAATATGAAGATTCCTCCTGACATAACAAATGACAGCAGTGTGTGTCCAGCAGCTTGAGACATATTTCAGACAAAAAAGGGAAAGAGGCCAATATTATTTTTACTTCATTTCATTTTATTTTGAAGAATAATTTGGATACTTTTATAGTCCAAAGCTTTGGTAAGAAGTTCTGTACCTGAGCCAGGCTTGTTAAAACTTTCTGGTAATTTTATGATGTGGGGACCCACCCAAAATGGACCAATGACACATTTTGTTCCCCGAGTCATAGCCGAAGAGAAAATTGTGTTGATGTGAGAACACTAGAACCAATCAGACTCTCCCAAAAGTGCCAGCCCCACCTTGTACCCACACCCAGGAAGGTCAAAGCTCCCCTCATCCCCAGACACATCCACGTTACATAAATGCTGAACTTAAGTAAAAGTCAGAAACTGCACAGAGAAGGCTGGAAGGGAAGGCGTGTCTTTCTAGCTTCATCGCATTTCTGAGGAAAATCAGTAAAGTCCAGTCCTGAGGCATTTTGCTGTGACTTGGTCAAAACAAATTACAATAATTGAAGCCTCTCAGTTTACGTCGGAGCCAGTTCTGTCTCTCTGCATTTCAAATGCTTTCCATCTATAGAGAATGAGATGTTATTCACATCAGCGTCCCTGTGACTTCTATCAGATGTGACAGTGACCATCTCATCATCGTACTCCACAAGCTGCCCACCCACACACGCACACACACACACACAGATGTCGCAGTAACTGTGTGTGATAGCGGGTCTGGTCTTGTGTTGAAGGGTAGATAGATCAGCTAAGCTTGTGTGTCTGTGTGTGGAGGCTTAAAGCAGAGGTCATGGTACTCTAAATGACTTTACAACACTCCCTTCAACAGCCCCGGGCGTAAAGACCAGAAGCTTGAAATTTTATATTCCCCGTTTAAGAATCTACTGACTTTTTGGCACGAAAACTCTTTGATAAACGGACCGTAGGTGGTGAGAAGGTCAGGGAGAGTTTCACGAGTATCAAATATTTATTACATCTGCTGCAATGCGCATGTTAAATGCACACTATATCAGGCAACTGGCATGACTGCCAATCGTAAATCTTTATCAGATTTGTTATTTATTAGGAAAATATGCTATTGGTTGCATTATGGGAAATATAGAATCCAGTGGTTTTGGATCTTGACCCATACTAGGGACTACAATCAGTATGGCCTCCGTTTCTTCGATTTTGACAATTCATTTTTTTTTTTATCTGTCACTCACAATCCCCCCCCCCACTTCATAGAGGAACAAACACTACATTTCTCTGCCTCTAATGTTGGATTTTCTTTTAGAAGACACAGCCAGGCCCTGAGTTTGTTCTTTTCACTACGTGGGAGAGAACTTTCTCTGACTTACAACCTGTAAACTGACTAGGCTGCTCATTGCAACCATTTGATATGCCGTGAACACAGTCTTATCAAGTATCAATTAGTATTAGTATTAGTACTCTCTCTGTCTTCCTAACAATACATAACGCACAATCTGTGACCTATGCAGAATGAAGCAGAATGGTGTTAGCAGCCTCGTCCCAGGAAAGAGAAGTGGAAGATATTCTGGCTTTCAGTGAGGTGAAAAATGTATCCACTGATTTCATTTGGCTTTAATGAAATTCACAGCACTCATTTCTCTTCTAACATTTGTTTTCCTCACATCCTAACGAAATCTCAAGGCACTCGTGAGCGCCATGAACAACTCACCAGCCTGTTCAAGTCAAATCAAATCGTCTTCCCTCTTTTTTTTTGTTTTTATCTTAGAGGGGAGTCATTTTGAGCAGCGTCCACATGGAGACAAACAATTAAAACGATGAAATATGACGACAGCCACAGTCTCACTTTATCGTACTCTTTATCACTGCAGTCCTCTGCGAGGCGGCCTGAGAGCCACAGCGTTAGCGGCTAAGTAGCATTCCAGCTGCTTCTCCACCTTCTCGGCTTGAAATTCGATTGAAATCCACTGAGGTTTCGCATTTAAATCAAAGGGCAGTATTCACACGACGAGTACAGGGAGCGTAACCTCTGTGCTAATCTACCATGACGTGAGCTTTGAGACAGGAACACACAGAAGGGAAAAGGGATTTAGATTTGGATGATTCAGAGAGGAATTCATTCAGAGTGATTCTAAAGATGGGGAAAGAGTGATTATATTAGCGATTTGGTGCAAACACTGCTCCATGGAAAGTGCCGTGTTTATGTCTCACGTGTGAATACTAATCTGTGTATTTCGTGTGTAAATGATGGCTTTATTTTATCACCGCATTCCCATCTTTGGTCACCACTTCATGAGAAACTACACACCAACAGAAACAATTAGGAAGTCAACGTTTCTCTTTCATTTTCACTCTCTTGAACACAGAGGGAGCCAAGGTTAACCAGAAAACATGGGGAATTTCTCCGGTGAGTCACCTAAAACACTGTGTACGAGTTAATCTGCTATGCGAAACAGAAAGACACAAGAGAAAGATGGTGAACAGAGAAAGAGAGAAAGAGAGAAAAGTAGTGGAAGAAAGATAGAGAGAGAAAGGGAAACATAGACAGAAAGGATGAACAATAGAAGGCAGTTAGTGACAGAAAGAGAGCGAGATGGACGACTGGCAGAGTCACTCGCTTCCACCTGCGCAACATCTGGCGCTGCTGTACGGTCCCTGCTGCTCCCACACACACACACACGCACACACACGCTGACCCTGGGAGTCTTTTTCTATCACATGTATTAATATGGTCCTTATATTCACAGCCTGCACATGCCGAGTGGTTATTAATATACAATATACAGTAAGTCCTAAATCATGGCACAAAAATCTGCTTCACCTTCTTTTGTGACTCTGACTTGAAATTCAATATTTAAAATGTAGAACATTACAAACAAGTCTGAAAGTGATCCAATCAGTCGGACGAACTACAGTATTTAAAAAATAATAATAATAATAATCTCAATCCTCTAAAAACTTTGTAAGAATTGAAATCACGCAGACTGTAAGTTCTTAGGTCAGCTGAGGTTTATATGAACTGAGATGCTTTAAGAAGCAAAAAAAAAGGAAGAAAAAGGTGCTGAAAGAAAACTTTGAGCCAGATGGCTGACAGACAAAAACAAGATAGAAGAAGAGACAAAAACAAGATAGAAGAAGAAGAGACAAAAAATGAATCTGACAGTGATTGATAACCACAACCTCTGGAGTAAAAATAAAGAAGAGCAACTTCCCATAACAGGTTAAAACACATGTAAAGTGTGTGAGAAGGCAATCGCCAATTTGGAAGGTATGATGGAAAAGTAGAGAGGGGAACTGAAGTCTATTAGTAGAAGAAGGAAGGAAGACGGACACGTTTAAAAGAAAAGCAGGAAATACACCAGAGAAGTAGTTTGGAGGAGGAGAGGAGCAGTGTTCTCCGACGTGAAGCAGAGAAAGCCAGACTGTGCAGAGGCCCTGGGGTGGTTGACAGGCCGCCTTGTCTTTGGTCAGTGGTCAGCGAGTTTGCTCACACTCCTAATGCTGTCCAGTCGATCCCTCGGAGAGACAGCTGGCCAACAGCCGCCTGCATCACATCCCTCCTGCTTTCTCTCACACATCCCACAACCACAAAGCAAAACAACCAACAACCACCTTCTCGCACCAAAAATACTTTCTCGCCCTTCACCAACACTCAGCCGGTAAAATTAACTAAAGCGGACAGTTATGGATAGGTTTCTCAAAGGTCATTATGTCGTCAGATATAGATCCATTTTAAAAGTGGGGGCTGGCTTATTGAAGGCTTTTAGCCTCAAAGCGAGAGGAGCAATTCACTTTGCCTTTGTGGCGCTGACGCTTGTGGAGTAGGCTCCGTGACACGGTTCTGGTCCACAACCTTAAAGAAAAAAGGGCAACTTCTGAACATATCTTAACGCTTACAGTGTTAATGTTGTACACTTTCCTGTATTAGCCAGTGCTACAATGTAGATCCGCCACGGAAACCTCAACGCCCTTATTTTTCCGGAAGAACACACCATTTCATGCGCTGGTACGTTACATTTAAGTCACAACGTGCATCACGGATGGAATTTCTAGGATACAGGACTGACTTTTCTAGCCAAGATCCCAAACCTGCAAGCCACACATCAATCTTTGTCCCTCCCAGCTCTGTCCCATAATGCACCACACAACCCAAGGTTTACTGCCTCTGCCTCTCAACAGGAAAGACTGGATGTTGACATTTACTCTGCGAGACAGGTACAGTTTAAGTACGGTTTTAAAGATCTCCTAAACATCTCCTCGCTCTGGTTCAAGCCCTTAATATACTACGTTGTAGCACAGTATCACAAAACATTGGAGGTATGCAGATGTGCGCACAGAGCCTACGCATACACCTTCTGATCACGCCGACCCTCATGGACATGCATGTGGAAAGAGAAATTCGGCTTTCCTGTCCTTTGTTTTAGTGTCTCCTGGAAGAAATAGGATGAATGCAGTCGGAACCACTGACCTCGTTGAACCAACACGAGAACAAGAAGCCAGTGTAGCTGTTAAACAAGCCGAGCTCTCTCCTCAGTATTGCAAATATTCCAGTATCTTCTCGAGTTTTGTGGGGGTTTTATGCGTACAGCATGCCAAAACTGGATCCTGAAGACCCTCGTAAAAATCTCTGCATTCTAATTAAATCTGTAATTTACTGTTTGCTCTGACCCATAATGCATTACACTGAAGGGAGAGGCTACGAGAGGGAGCCCAAATGAGTGAAAAGGGGAAAGAATAAAAAAAAAAAAAGCAGACATGCTCACAAACACCCTTTCACTACATGTTTTGCACACCAAGAACCTGTCAACATTGTTAAAGACTTTGCGGATGGATAAACCAATAAAAAAATGTTCTGGATGTCCAAGGCATGACAGGAATCCATCTGTGTTTATGTAATTACAGTCTATAACCTGCCTGCTTTCTCTCTCAGACTTCTGATGATAGGTCAGATATGTCCTCTCAAGTCGCATCCAATTAAACGTTTGGTCTGTCAGACGGATTTCACGAGGAACTTTTTTGCCGCTGATACAATCACAAGTCTTCGGCCACTATTTCGTTCAGAAAGAAAAACATCTCATTAAGTGGCAGTTTCTTTCTGCTGTAAACACAAGTCTTTGTGAAGTCAGATTTTATGCTTCAAACTCTTTAACCTTCTGCGTCGATGCAGCGTGGAAAGATGAAACACGGAGACAGCTGTTGAGTTTTTTTTCAAAACAGATGAATACTGGTGGCTAACACCACACACACACACACACGCACGCACGTACGCCACTATGCTTGGCTGCCACCAGGAGCTGTTTCCGCCTTCTGCCGAGTGTTTTGGCTCTTTGTAGTCAGGCAGCTGGCAGGGCAGCTCCTGGGGTCGAGGTACAGCAGACCAAAGGGCTAGGAGTCCGCTGGGAGTCATCATTAACTTTGAGCAAGGGTGTGTGTGTGTGTGTGTGTGTCTTTGGAGACTCATCCTGTGCTCTGATCTTCTCCCCTGACCCAGCATCAAAGCCGACACACTGAGCGCCACAGGGCAAGCCAAGGGCCACTGGCAGGAGCGGGAGTTCATGTCCGATGCACGTAGGCACACAAATACAGCCATACGTGCAGGGTAGTTACACGCATACGGGCACTGACGTGTGCAGGGGGTGCACATGGAAATGGCCAGGCGAAGAATGAAAAGTCACTCGCTTTACAGGATCCCACACACGAGAGAAAGAGAGGACAGCGGGGTCTACAGTCACATTCCCACACACACACACACACTTTGTGATGCACACACGATCCCAGATGTCAGAGGTGTGAGAACTCAGGGCCAGACCGGAGCATCAGTCCATAGCGAGGATATGAGGCAGCGAGACCAGCCCTTTTGCAGACTGTCAAGCTCTATTAGCAAACACAGAGCAGCAGCCGACAGCTTTACTCTCGGTGTCCAGCAGCAATCAGTAGTGATTTTAGCACATTACTAATTACTGTTCAGCTTCCTGACAGACAGCCAAGAAATGTGCTTCATGCTCAGCAAGCCAGGCGCTTGTGAAGTTAATACTATTTCAAATTTTCCAACAATTTTATATGAATAAATGCCATTTTCATTAAACCTACAGCTGGTTCATGAAAGTTTTACGTTGACTGCTATAAGAAAAAATTTAAAAAAAACATCAGTATGGGGGTTTCTTTCTTGGGAAGATTCCTCTAGTGCCCAGCAAGTGATGCGTTCAATGTTTTCAAGCTGTTTTGTTTGAAATAATCAAAAAATAACCTGTTACAGTAGTTAACATCAGATCAGGTTGATCTCTGGGAAATGCAGAGACATCGCAGCAAAGATTTCAGAGTAATCTTGCCTCGCTGTCACTTACTTTCACACATTATCTTTTATAAAAAAATTATTTTAGCCTCTAGCACAGATAAAAAAATGTGGCATTCGTTAAAGTAACCGTGATTTATCTTGTTTACTTCCGCCTGAGCTGGTTGGATGAGGGGTTTTAGTGACCTGAGCAAATAACACAGCACTTCCTGAGAGCCTGACAAATTTCTCCTCTTTCACAGACACACGCACATTCATCAATGGCCTGGATATCCAGCCTGCTCTTCTTCCATTACCTCCCACAGGTTGCAGTACATAATGACCTCACTGAACAGGCATCCCCAGGAACAAAGGCCCCATTTGAACCATATAATCACATTTTTCTACAGTCATCGTCCTCCATATAATCCTTGAAAAACTATTTGGGTTTTTTTTTTTTTGCAAAGACCCATCCAAAACCATGACACATAATGTTAGGCGTAATGTCCCAGGACACACACACAATTACACAAACTCAACCACATCCACAGAGAAGGAGAATCTGATTTTTGTTCCCACCACCTGAGCTCTATCACCACTGTGCTGCATTCCATACAAGATGATAAAATGAAGTCTGGACACATCTATCTTTTGTCGTTTTGGAGATTTTTAGCTGGTGCGCAATGTGTGTGGGTTTCTGTGTGCGTGTGTGTCTGACCCCAAGGGTAGGCGGATAATTTGCTGTAATTGCTCCTCTGCTGGGGCTTTGCTAACAGATAGATATCCAAGGTATGGCTGTTGGACTGTGTAGTATCAGTTTTTTTCGCATCGATAGACTGACAGCTGAGTGGTAGCAGTCATCAGCTCTCTGTTGAGTCTCCAGTTGGCCTCCAGGTAGCTGTATGTGTCATACCTGTGTGTCAATAGGAGATTGTATTCCATCTCTTCAAGCGCTATTACTTAGGATTAAGATGTGGACCCACTAACTCTGCTTCAGGGGGCATTTAAACAATGCCGCATGTGAATGTTTGTGTTTTTCTGTTCTTGTTATGCCCATTTGTTACTACCAGAATGTACCATATCATAAAGTAACAGTAGATAATGGTAACATAAAATAAGATAAGGTTAGGGAAGGTAACGTCACATAAAGGCAGGTCATGTAGAGTAAGTGGGAGAATCAACGATGCACCACACAAGTAGTGCAAGTTTTCAAAAATTAAATAAGATTATACAAAACAACAAGGCCCACAACAAACGCAGCAAACAAACCCCAAAAAAAAAACACAACTTCATTTGAAACTGTTTCAAGTCACATTTATCTAGTGTTTCCAAAGCGCCCGCTTTGTAAAAAAAACAATGGAAATGCAGAAAGTACCAAAAGTCAAAACCTCACAAATTTGTAAAAGTTCCGGTTATTATTGTTGCTTGTAAATTGCAGATACATTTGCGAGTCCTGCAGCGCTCTTGCATACAAATGTCTGCGTCGCATTTAAGGCATTTGTTTTGCGTTTTAGTTCGTAAAACCTGTCAAAAATCTCATGTTGCAATTGCAGCTTGCAAAATTTGTGAGACCCAAGTTTGGAGACAAGAATGAGGGACCTCACAGGATAAACAAGACAAGTGTGTGTGTGTGTGTGTGTGTGTGTGTGTGTGTAAGGGAGTAGCCTTGTGAGTGCATGTTAATAATCAACCTTTACACCCATGTCTATAATCAATCTTCATACACCATTTGTGTCTGTTTGAACACTTAACAGTCTAAATGGCCACAGAGAAACACTCATTGACATTAATGGCCAGTTGTGATTTCCCCAAAAGTCCCTGTAAAAACAAGAGCTCGTTTCATTGGACACCAAATCGAGCCAATGAGCTGTCAACAAAAGACGGCGAAACATCTTTTTCACATTTATAAAAAGGAAATTCCATGAAATCAGGAAATAAATGAGCTGGAAAATAATCAAAGCATATATTTTTTTTCCACTTTATGGGATGTTAATAAAAATGTAATTCTACAGTAGAGCAGCTGTCACAACAGCCTCTGGTCAGACTAATGGTGGCCTATACTTCGCTTCAACTTAGATCGCCGGTCTTCGCACAGGACTTGGTCTTGTGGACGGAAGAGCCAGATGAGTTCCCAAATCCTCAGTAGTGGAAAGAGCACAGCATAAATCCAAGTTCAGTAAAAAGCCACAGTCACTGTGAGGAGTTAATGTAATTAGTTATTTCTAGTCTTTACAGTCCTTCAGCAAACGGACAAAAATAAGGATTCGGTCGTGCCATTTTGGTCACAGAATGATAGCTGCACTTTAAATATGAACATTTGAAAACTGAAATGAGTCATGCTGCTTGTCCGGCTCTTTGGGTAAAAAGCACAAGATTTCTGCCCGGAGTTTGTTGCACGAGTCAATTTGTTTCTTTCCTTCTTCAACATCTTGTTCTCTTTGGGGGCAGATTTGGCAGAATACTACTGGCTGTTTCATTTAGACACGAACAAGAAAATAAACGCAACCAAACACCGCAGTGATAAACAAAAACCGGTGACACTAAACACTTCACTGTCTAACGTATGTGACTAACAACAACAATCCTAAACCAGAATCATTAATCTCACAATACACTGCACACTAAGAGAGACTTTGTTTAGAGTTGGTGTGAGTCTCTGTTTATAGTGTCCCTTGGTTGCCAGGGGAGGGGGGGGGGGGGGGACCTTTGGGTGGCCAGCAGAGGAGGGTTAGTCTGGATCTACGATTCCTCTGCTGTAAAATAGACGTTGCAGTAAAAATAAAAATCATTCAGTGATTTTTTTTTTAAATAACCCGATGATTTTTGACTGTTGCTTGGTCACAAAATGAAATTCCCAAACGTAGGATAACAGGTGGACCCAATAATACGTTTTCTAAGATGCATAAAAGTCCGTATTTATTTGGGGAATCAGTGACCATGGCATGAAGGGGGTCTGATCGTTTGAAAAAAAGAAACCTCAGATCTTGTTCCTTCTTCCTACAATATTCTCTGTCCTTGATGTTGGGCTCCATTTCCTCTGCGATTTATATGACTGATGATGGCTACTTACTGCTTTCCTCCTGGGTCGTGACCACAGACCCTCACAGAAACGGCTCCCTCGGCTGCCTCGGAGTTTCGCCCCCATTCAGAACTAAGTGAATATTCCATAAACAGAGATGGACTCCCATGGTTTTTGATGAGAGTCCATTTTGAGCAAAACAAAACATTTCTGTGGGTTTGAAATTTTTACCAGGCCTCACTTTTTATTTATGGCGTGTCAATGCGGGGATGATGGTCGTCAAGTATCACCTTTTCTTGGTCTGTCAGGCTTTGTGGGAAACCATCTGAAGACTGATCACACAGGCATGTGTCTCTCTCTGCGTGTGTGTGTGTGTGTGTGTGTGTGGTAATCTTAGTAGGCATACTATGTGGAGTGCTTATTGGCCCGTATGCGTGTGCCTTTATCTGTCCGATTGCTCGTATTTTAGTGTGCCTTATGTGTCCGTGCACCTCTGTCAACGTGCAGCAGCACAGGCAGTAAAGAGGCCTGCTATAGTGATCTGTGGTTAGTATCTGCTTTTGGGCAGCAGGTGTGCATGTGTGTGCGAATGTGTGTTTATATGCGTGTGTCTGAGCTCGGCCGGTCTGGTCCCAGATTTAGAGGAGGAAGCCGGTGTCAGGGCCAGGAGATGGATCTCTCCTGAGGGATCCGATAAATAAGGAAAATATATCTTTGAAAAAGGGAAACGCAGCTGTTTCCAAAGGAGAAGTCAAAATATTGGTGGCTTCGCATTCCACAGCCACAAGGTAGAAGGCCAGCTCCCTCTGTGATGCTGATGGTAGGCCTGCTCCATTCCTCCTCCCTCTCACTATGAACACCTCCTTTTCTCTGCCTCTGCACATCTTTTCTTCCCTCTCTACTACTACATTTCCCTATCCTCACCTCTCTGTCTGCCTTTCTTTCCCCTACACGCTCTCTGTCATGAAGACAGCCGAGCCGCAGTGTGATTCCCTTTGGAAAGTCCGTGGTAACCACAACGCATTTCAGCGGCTTAAAGGCAGAGCATATGATCCACTGATAAATCAGTCTGGGCCAGCTTCAATCTCCCCCCTGGGCTGACTTATATGTAAGACCTAGTGCTTGTTTTACACACAGGCACAGCTCCAAAAACAGCGACGGTAACCAGATACCTGGATATTCATATAGCAGGTGGGCCTCGAGGAAAATCAGGAGAATAATAATCAATGTTTCTAATAATACATCGGCCCACGATGTCAACACAATATTGGTGAGATTAAAGTGTAGAGAACTTTGGCTTCCTTCATGTTATTTGAGTTTCGCTGAAAGCCAGAAATGCACATCCAAACTACCTTTTCAAAATGACGTGTTATTTCAGTATGGGGTGTCCCGGTGGGAACACTTCTCTCTAGATGTACAATGCAGTGCACTAAACATGAGGTCAGTGCAGCGTGCTTTTGAAGCATACTGGGGGAAAAAAGTCTTTCAAAATAGGTGAGGAAAATTGCAGCAATGGTAAAAGCGACATTTAATAAAAATATGCTTGACTGTTGTTTTTTGCTACCTCGGTCGAGTTTTTTCAGTTGAGTTTCAGCCAGATACTCTAGACCAGTTACTCACTTGTTTTTAGCGACGTTCCCCGACCCCCTGACATTCTTTGGGCGAGTACAATTACAAGTCGTTATCTCAGATAGAATTTATGGCCAAAACTACAAAGACACGTAATATCCCAAATCACACAAACAATCATGATTTAAAGAATCCGCACTTTGACATCATGATTCAACTAGAAGGCACTTTTCATCGATTACGTTCGATTTAAAAAGAAATGGCGGGAATGGAAATGCAATATGGTTGAATGTTAAAATCGTATAATGAATACAGGAAAATCAGCAAAACGGCAACAGACAAAAACAATAACCTGAAAAGCTCAAACTCAGATCTAGATTACGACCAAAAGGTGCACACAATACCAGCTGGGCTCTGATAGCAGCTCATCTCAGATAGTGTATACAGTGTGTGTGTGTGTGTGTACTGTAGGAAGAGTTCTGAGCGTACTGACCATAGTGTACAGTATGAGTAAAACAAATGAATAAAAAAGGAAGACACAGCTAAATCGGTCCGACTTCCTCTTGGAAAAGGATTCATACTGGACTTCTAAACACTCGATAAGGTATGCAGGAGGTGTGGAAAGTGTCCGTACAGGAGGAAGGACTGGGCAGAGTTTCCCCTGCACATCCTTAGTGATAAGATCCTTTTATCCAGAAAGCCTCACAGCACTGGGACTGGACACACTGGTGTTATTGGGTGGCCTCTTTGGGAGTCGAACCCCTAACCTCTCGTCATATTAGAGTGCTGCTGTACCCACTGACGTAGGAATAAAACCATCTTTCTTCATCTTCACTTCTTTGGTTTAATCTTTCTTTTCTGTATTTTATTTTGAAATAGACACAATCATTCGCTGAACACACAGCATGTGCTTGTCTTGCCACTCTTTTCCCCCCTCATCTCTCTCGTCCACCCTGCCTCCCTCCATCCCTCCCGACTCTGACTGTTTTCCTGTCAGTGTCATGTTTGGAAAGTCAGCCCGCGGGTCAGCCTAGGGCTCGTAAATTTGTCAGCGGCAGCGCGGTTGAAAGGGAGGCTACTTGGTCGGGAGGGTCAGGAGCATCTGCGCTCACATGGGGCCTTTTTCTCACTGCGGACCCATGGTTGTTGTTTCAGGCATGTCCTCTTCAGAGAGAAGACCAGCCTGGGAACATGCGAGGGGCCGAGGGGTGAAGCTTTCTCTATGACACCAGTATTTGATGAAGACTTCTTGTATGACGAGCCGGGAGTTGTTGTCGAACAAGTACATTCAAATGCACTCCAATTATCAGTGGAGACACACACAAGCACATATGTGTGTACTTGTAAAGATATTATGAGAGTGAGTGATTTATTCTGCTTCCTGAATTTGTATATAAGTCTGTTTTTATGCTTGTACGAAATCTCTCTCCCTTTGTCTAACCAGTGTCCACGCGTCCGACTCAAAGCGGCAGGTTCACGTCTGCGCAGAAGGTTTGTTGTAAAGACTTTTGGAAAATGGAGAAAATCCCCACAGAGACGAAAACAAGTTGGTCATGGGGAAGTGGGCTCATCAAGAACACAAGAGGAGGGGACGGACCACCTGGAGGGGACGGACCACCTGGAGGGGACGGACCACCTGGAGGGGACGGACCATCACTGCTGGGTGATGTGTAACAGCACAAACTATTACATTTCTAACAATAAGCTCGTCCTGATGCCAACAGCAATGGATCAACAAACAATGCTAGCAACTCTGTGAGGCTGTACCAATTAGTCAAAAATATAAAAAATAAAGAAATATTTCTTTTTAATGAATATAGCAACCTCATGGTGGCACTAGAGGAAGGTCAGGGGATCACCAAGTGTCTCCAGGATTCATCATCGAGGAACCATGAATGTCAGTGGAACATATGTCAATCCACTCAATAGTTGAGATATTTTAAGTATTGGAGAGATCGGCTGACATACCGCTAGCATGGCCATCCTATTTCTACTATAATACATCCACATGAAGACATTTGTGTACACATGAAAGTGTGTATGTGGCTCCCAGAACAAACACTCACACTCTCCTTCCTGTGCTCCCTCAAGGTCACCAAGGGCTTTAAATCAACCTTCATCTGTCCCAGAGATTCTCAGCCCTCGAGCATCCTCTGGGTGTGCCCTTTTTCTTTCCTCCTTTCTCTCTCTTCCTCTGCCGTTTTTTTATTTTTTATTTTTTTTTATTTACTAGAGATAAATCCTTGAGGGTTTCCCGGTGGCTTCACAGAAGAATGTGACGACAGGAATGTTTACTGCGACATTTACGCCATTCCTGTTGGCCGCGGTCATCTCCATTACCAGATCGAGGCAGAGCAAACGACGGGGTCATTATGATAATGGATGGAGTTTACTGGGCACACAAGGACGTGCCGATGCAGAGTTCAGCGGTTCACAACCTTTTTTTTTTAACACCGGGTTGGACGAGAAATTCCAAAGACATACCAACTAGTGTTCACTTAATGAGCCTGTGTCCCGCTATGCAACATCAACAATGAATCGTCATAAAGATTTAAACAATGTCCATGAACAAATCCTTTGAGAGAATAGAATTGCATTGAAGTAAATGCACAATAGCTGCAGAATATTCCTCCTAAAGTACCTAGAAGCCAGAGAAACAAAAAGGAAGAATTAAATGTTCCCGTTTCATGAAGATTTTTTTTCGCATGAACTGTCTGCAATGTAATCACCAGAAGTATATTATGGTGGGATTCTTTGTGCATGTTTTGTTTTTTTTTTAATTCAAAATATTGGTAATTTGTATCGGCGATACCCACCATGACTTGGTGTTGGATCGAAAACAAAATCCGTAGTATCTTCCGCTCTTATCAGCATTTCCTTGAGCTGTGTTTCGGTGACGAATGTTTCCATCACTCGCTCCAACAGGTGCCATTTCTCACTGCTGTGAACACGATCCTGGAAAACTGTGAGCTCTTACGTTACCAATCACTAAAATCCACAGCTATGCCTCATTCATACGGTCTTTAAAAACAGAAGATGAATGTCAGGTTCAACCAGATGTGTGTGGTGATTCACATCAAAATAACAGCTACATGTTGATGCAGTTTGCACCAACGCCACACATGGCATCCACATGTTCCTCCATCTTCTTCTTACAGTCACTGCTCATCACATCCACCTAAAGAGCAGGTGTTTTTAACTTTCAACAGGAGGGATCCTGCAGCTTTGGTTACGCAGAGATCTTGGAAAAATGCAGGAAACAAAAAAAAAAACAAGGCACATTTGTTTGCATCTTTGCCTCTCTGCTTCCTTCTTTGTCTCTTTCTTTACATATACAAACTTTGTATTTCCAAAACAGCCTCACACACACACAC
>CALSBV010012432.1:2128519-2147058 GCA_943590825.1 Bovichtus diacanthus
CTCTGCTGCCATCTCGTCAAGTCGGAGAGTTATAGCGTGAGAGGGAGAGATATCATCAGGGTGGGTGGGCGCTGAGGTGGAGGAGTGATGCGTGCGTGCGTGTGTGTGTGTGTGTGCGTAGCGGGGTGTTAAGAGCAGGGTGTGTGACAGAGATGACTTCAAGTGTAAATGGAATGCTCTCTTATAAATGGTTATCTGCTGACCTTAGGGTCGACCAACTGTGTGTGTGTGTGTGTGTACAGCTCCATCTAGGTCTACACACCCGAAGCAAAAAAGGTTAGCGCCGTCAATTTCTCCACCTACTGAGGACAATACTGTCAGGAGGCATGCACACACTCATACACACTGTAAGGTCTGAGGCAAAAAAGTCAGACGGACAATAGAGCTGTCCTGTAACACCTCGTGTTTTATGACCGTCAAAAAGCTGGACTGGAAAAGACATAATCGGGTAAACCGGAGATGTTTCCCCCATCAAGCCTGTTTGTTTCTTGAGGCGGTCGTGTGTTTGCCAAAAAGCTTGACAACCAATACAATCCAAACATGAGAAAAAGGAAGCACTTTAAAACACTGTAACTCAATAAGCAGAATCATTTGTATATCTTGGGCCGTTCTTGAACATCACTGCAAGTTCAAGAGTACTTGTAGCAGCAGTGAAATATCCGATACTGTAAACAGATGAAAACAAACACCGAGGTTTGTAGTTTGTTAATATAATTTTTCTCACCATTGCAACGAGGTTGCAACTGCCAAGTTTATGTCTCCGAAAAGTTCCTTTATTCCGCTGCAGCATAACTTGCATTCCTCGCTTAACTTCTGGCTAATATTGTTTACGATATGCTGCAAGTTGAGGTGAAGTGACGGGTGGTCCGCTGTTCTGGTCTGCTCTGGTCTGCTCTGGTCTGTCCTCCGAAAGCTTTGCAGGAAGTGTTTCAAGGCGGTTTAGTGAACATTTTCCAAAGCTCCCTTCTGCATCAAACAACTGGCTCTTTGATCGAAGCCAACTAATTATTTGATCATGCTGGGGCTTCGGGACACGTTTCGCAGCAAAGGAAGTGGCTTACCTGAGCTAAGGCGCTGAGAAATGCAGCCAGGCATCATAAGACAGGGAAAATAGCCGCTTAATAAGTGCACTTCATTTCAGAATAAGCCCAGGGCTGTCTGGACCCGGCTAATCTCCTGAAAACCCACTTCTTAAAGCTTTCTGGCTTGTTTGTCTTTAAAGTGTGGGAGGTAGGCTAGTAGAAAACTTGGCTGTTGACTTAGGTAAGAGGTCTAGTGACAGCTTAGCTACAGCCATGCAATGAGGTGTGCAGAGACAGAGGAGAATAAGACAAGGAGAGCAGTCGTGATGACAGACAAGTGCGCGAAAGCATAAAATAATACTGTAATATTTGAACTAGCGAAGGCATGTGTGATTTCACTTTCCAGAGACTGGAACAGCCTTAAAATGAGCCGCAATATATTTACGTAGCAACGTCATTCGTCTCAGGCGTCTCAAAAAAAAGCTTTTGAGACGGATTCAAATCTGGTTGTTGGTCTGCGGGGATAGCCCCCCCCCCCCCGTGATCACAGAAACCAAATTGACCCTGAAATTAGCTGTGATTCTCAAAGTCACAATGCGTTTCAAGCTCACCTGTTAACCATGAAAGAGTATTAAAAAAAACGTGGGAAAAGTAGAGAAAGATTGACTTATAAAACACCGAATGGATTTCCTTGGATCATTATGGCACCTTCCCTCTGGTCAGACCCGTCAGACAAACAGTGAGAATGAGAGAGCAAACAAGCAATGCGAGCTTTGGCCAAGCTCAGAGAGGCCTCCACACCTGCCTGGCCGGCTGGCATTGGGAGGGGAACGGCAAAGCAAACTCATCACAGTTAAACGCAGATGACACAGGAACAACATTTGGAATTCCTGTTCTGTGACCCGTGAAACCAAAAGCCATTTCTGTGCATCCTTAACTCACCATAACTACGAGGTAACGGCTCAACCACAAGAACCAAACCGGATAGGAATAGCACATTTTCCCCTGCTGGTTATTATAGCCCTCACGGTGGCGGCAGATATTTGTTCAGCAATGTGTCACCCCTCATTAATCGAGTGAGCATTGACGTCTTGTATTTGTTTTCCACTGGGATGCACATTACCAATACTGGTCAGTGTCTCTCAGCTCGCTCCACAATATATCACCTTGTGAGAGATTTACAGGTCCAGGACCAGAGACTAGCATCTGAAAAGGATAAGTCATTCTTTTTCCACTAAATACGTCTCAACTGGAGTCCTCCTAAAATATAAATATGAATAAAAGAAGCATTTGTACTTAAAACGACACACAGAGTCTTCTCAGAGGGACTCTTCAGAATTCCCTGCACATGTACCACAACTCATTTCTTCAAGTACGTTAATGTACACTCAAGTTCAAAGTCAGTGTGCCTGCGTGCTTAAGCCACAAGGAAAAGATCTGTTCAAATCTACACGCAACAAGTGTGTACAAGCCCACAACTCTAGTTAAAAGGGGCCCTGTGGAGTTTTCTTGTAAACAACCAAAAGATACGTATACATCCAGTGCTGCTCACCAAAACGCGCCGTGTGCATTTCCTTCCTCACAAAACATCTGCAAAGCGGATTTTCAAGCATTCAAATCCCGTATTGTTTACATCCATGTTTAGAGCGTGCAGTCTTATGCGCTGCCTTTGTTGGTGCATTACTGCACATCTTAATTAGTGACACCTGTCGATCAGTGGAATAGTGTAAAAGCATCGACAGGTGTGTGTCAAAACTCGCGTGGCGTACGCACGAGATAAACAAAACAGATTCACAGTAAGACGCCATTACAGGTCTCAAACTCCACAGGGATCCTTGAACAGTGACCGAGGACCCTGCTGTGCAGTAGCACGTGTTTGGGGCGCCCGCGTGTCACACAGCACGACTCATCCAGCACACAGTGTCACTTCAGTAGACCTCAGTGGAAAGCAGGACGTCCGCACGGCAAACAGTGATGAAGGCGCTTTTCTCGGAATGAAGATGAAAAAGGAGCCGGAAAATGTGCTTCTCATCCCCCCTATTTGAAGTTTTCCACCACTTGCTCCCTTTTCAATGGGTCATTTTGAGCAAGTGATGAAAGCTAAGGAGAATGGATGACTGAACAAGGAGGGCCACATGAATCATGGGAGGGGGGGGGGGGGGTGTTGGGGGGCACATGGTTCACAGAGAGCACTTGAGACTGGATGTAACGCAGAGTCTCTTAAATCTATCCGAACCCCAAGAGGAAAGCCTCAGAAAAAGAGCTCTCTATCTGTGCTCCTGCCGCAGCTGGCTGTGTAAGACATCAGTTCACACCGAAGCTTAAATCACTGTCATCGTTTTATTTGCTGTGGGTCAGTTTAAAGTATGACATTCTTACATCCACACCCTGGGAGCATTTGCTGATGTAAAAATGTGCGAGATCACCGGTGTAAGTGGAGGCGCTGCAGCCTTCTGTGCTTTGATTTGGCTTCACAGGACGCAGATTACGCGGGGAGGGAGGGAGTCTCAATTATTAAGTCTGCTTCAGGCTCCGTCTGTTCATCCTGCCCCATATTTTTCAAATCGTTTCGGACAGATTGTTTGACTTCTTCGCTTTGCTTCCTCTCATTTCTCTTGATTCTAATTTGTAGTTTCACTTCGGCCACACAAGATATCCAGATTTTTAAGGCTGGTTTAGAAACGGGGAGGACCACCCAGGAGTGATTCGGACCTTTTTTTTCTACTATAGCTTTCTTAGTCGCTCCACACGAACCGCTCCAAATCGAGCAGGAGACACATTAAAAACTAATCGGATGGCGATGACACACGGTAGTCGTGCGAGGCCTTATTTGCAAAGCAGATGGAAAGCCTTGGCCTGTCCAACATTAATTACAATCACATTCAGGGAGGAAGCTGTCCCTCCTCCGGGGCGGTTAGGACTCTGTGTACGGCGGGAGGAGATGGCAACCTAATCCCTGGTCACCGCAGAAATCTGAGGGAATCGTCAAAAGATGCACAGGACGCGATTAATCAAAGTGGAGAGCCAGATGTGCAACAACACAGTATAAACCCAAACTGACACAGCACAGGAATAGTGAAACCACAGACACACACACACACACACACACACACACACCACGCCGCCACCATCACACTCCCACACAGAAGCCAACAGAGGGGCTTCGATATTTGAGACCGAAGCGACGGCCTCCTTCCGTCTGAAGATCTGGTTTTCATCACTGCATGTTGCAACACAAATACTCTCAGGACCAATAAGTAGAGAACCATTTGCCTTTTCTTACACCAAATCATAACTCTCCTCTTCATGTGTGGCACCGAGAGACTATTACATGGTTTATAATAAAAAAAAAAAGGTGAGGGATAAAATATTTGAGGAACTTCCTGTTTCCAGACGCACTTAAGTCAGACTTCATTCTTCAGCAGTGAGACATGCTCACTGTTGTTCATGGCCGGATCACGACAATGCCCTTAGTTCCCAAGAAGTATGACAATCAATCTCGATGTAAGCCTCCGTGTCCACCAGAGTCGGACTCTGGCAGCGCCTCTGTTTATCTTCAGGCGCTCTGTTTAGAGTCTCCCAGTAAACACTGGAGCTGCTAATGGAAGGAAGGCCTTGAGGCTTTTATGTTCCAAACTCGTTATGATTAAAGTGTCTCTCTTTATCGTCACTGGAGCTAATTAAAGACAAATCTGTTTGGGTAACACAAACAATGCGACGCAGTTTACGCACAGAAACCGCAACTCTCTGCGCTGGAGGTCAACGGCAGGAATAGCCCTTATATACAAATACCAGCGGTGGTGGTTGATGGCTTGCTGAGGATACGAGGTCTATTTTTTCCCGCGAACACATAAATCATGGAGTAGATTTAACAGCAAAGCTGACCACAGAATTTCGGTCCTTTACATGAGCCGAGGAGGGCGAATCTACCCGGAGAGAGGACGTGCAGCAATAAATGACTCCAGAACAATACCAACCTCATCAGATGTTCTGAAACCAGAGAGGAGTGTGTGTGTTGGTGGTTCATGATCAATTACTAAACTGTCTGTTGTGCTCGTGTCCAGTGTGTCAATTCAAATGTGCTCTGAACTCCAGGTGTCTTCTTGGTCAAATGTGAAAGAACAAAATAGTGTTTTAAGATAAACAGGCGTCTAACTCAAAAAATAAAAAAAAACATATGTCCATAAATGTACAACATTTGGCTGTATGAGATTACTCAGAGCGAACCTCCACTTCAACCTTGCTCGTGCCAAACACCTGTTCACGCTTAATTCAGCTTCGCAAAGTGACATTTTCTATTTGATCCATCGTTCTAAAAACTTAACAGTTAGAAAAATTTGAATTTAAATCATCTCACAGGAGCGCACCCTTAAAATAAAAAGAATTTCAAGTAATTTACCCAGATTAACGAAGCTCATCACCATGTCGGCATCATTCAGAAACGCAGTTTCTTGATATGTGGCCAGAGGAGGACTCTGGGTCGTTCGCATGGACTGGTATCGGTCCACGATGCCTTCCACTTGGCTCTTCTCCTCGCTAGATATGGTGTTGTATAAGTCCAACATGAAAAGTGGAGCGGAGTTGTACTTTCCGTGGGACAGATGCGGTCTCGGTCTGTGCGGCAGCCCGAGGATGGACAGGATCTCCTTCTGCATCTCCCTCTTCTCGTGCGTCCGCAGCCGCCGGTGGATGAAACCCGGGTGCACTTCGTTGTTTCCATCCAGTGAATAATTACTCCCCGCGACCAGGTACATGCAGTAATAAGCGCTCCACCACAATCCGACCAAGGCAAGCCAGCAGTTGGTCATGGTGCTGCCCTGCTGTGCTGTCCGGAGTCCCAAGTGTTTCTGTCTTGGAGCTTCAGTCGCTTATCCAAATGTTAAATAGGCGTAATGGTAACCAAAGTCCGTCCGAGCGCGCGCTTATCTGCAGATCAAAAGCGAGAAAAGACTCGTGAATCAAGCCATTTGAAATACTTCCTAAAGAGAAATGTGCAAAATACTGTCGGTCCTGCTTTCATTTCTGAGTCCCGTAGCGCGCTGTGCTGCTTCAGGATAAAGTGCACCATGAGAAACTTTATTCTGAGCGCTCCGGTAAGTCGGTCAAAAGACACAGTTTGATACGAAGTTCACCAATAAAAGAATAAGTCCACTGAAAGAAGCCATATTACTGAAGCGGATTGTTCTCCAAAATATTATATTTCCCAATGTTGCGCACTGACAAGAGTCGCCCTTTAATAGTTGAAGTGGTCTCAGTGACGGTCACCTACTCCTACAGGCTGTGTATGAGAGTAACTGGAATCAGCAGGTTGCAGTCCATAATATGCGTGCGCGCGCATGTACGTGTGAGAGCGTCCGTGTGTGTGTTCTGAAACCGCCCACTCCGTGCGCACTTAGCCAGAGGTGGAGCTCTTCATGCTACAAGGACAACTTTAACATCATATTTCTATATTTTGAACAACAGTCCGTCTATTCCGATTATAAAAAAAAAAAAAGAAAGTTAAATCTACTTTGCATTAGAAGCTCGTAATGTTCCTGCAGCGTTATTTCGCAGTCCCTGTGACATCATGACTTCATCATTAACCCATTTGTGATATTTTTGTTGAACTTCTCTATGTTATTACAAGTAGTGTGGTGTAACTCCAGAGCTGCGAAGTGGTTCCCTGCAGCAGGCTCGTGCAGCGGGTCACACTTTCAAGTGGTTTCCATTACAGTCTCCACTTTAATGACATTCTGCGTTAATGAAGCCTGGATTGCATCTTCACACACATCCAGAATCAAGGTGCGTGTGTCGACTCCGCTGCAGCGGAACAAATGTTGCCCAGTTGAGGCACGACCCCTGACGATGGAGTTGGAAACAGCAGGCAATGACGCACAGCAACCTACAGAGATCTGATCTCCTTGAAAAAAAAACTAAAAAAAACACTGTAGAAATAAACGGTCTTAAGTATTCTAATTAATTGTATAACTTAACATCTACAATCTAAACCAGCTGCATAATGGGGCTGCACCTTCAAGTCACCGCCTTTGTTGAAGGGAACAGATCTCACCAATTAGTCAAATGCCTGCTGTTACACGTCATGCATGCAGGTCTAAACATATTTAAAATGATAATTATATCTAGTGCTAGCAGAGAACCGCTGAACGTGGCCCAGAAACCTCTGCATGAAAAGGAATTTCTTTAAATCCTTGCGTCCCCGTCTCCTTCCTCCCATCATTCCTCTCACACTAACCTGTGTTGTGTCTTCATGGCCCCTTCAGACCGTGATGGTCCTGGTGATAAGGTCCAAAGGTGTCCATATCTCTCAGTGTCTCTGCTACTGCTGCCAGAGACTATTCTTATCTGCATGTGAAGAGTGAGAACCAGCATCAAAGCTGCACATACCACCACAAAACACACACACACACACACACACACACACAGCTGGGTAGCTCCAACTACAAAACATTTCACTCCAATGCAGCTAAAACAAAATGTCATGCTACTTTACATAAATCAGTTTTACACCATGTTAAAAAAGGACAGTGCTGGTGTTTCTGCATGTTATTGCCCATTCACTTAAACATATGTATTTTGCACATTTTGTAGGCTATACCAGAGGAGACATTTCGATTTTAAAATGTTTACCCATCAACCAAAGCAGAAATGGCGTCAAGCACAGAGTGAAAATGATGAAGACTTGTTTGAGATTATTCGCCCACCCGTGTGTGTCGAGAGGCGCCCGACAGATCAAACTGTAAAACAGAAGCAGGGCTGAAGACGTCCTACTGGGCTCACGGATCTCCCGCATGTCATTTATCAGATTCTTCATTTTTCTTGGACTCAACTTTCCCATTTACTTAAATGAGAGCTTATTCCTGATTTATAACACAGATTCAGGAGTTATGCCGGATTTGAGCAACACAAAATAAATTGGCAATGACACGGGGAATGATGGGTTTCCTCAAGATGCTTTTTTGGCTCCTTCACTAAACACACACGGAGGGAAATAGTCATTTTGCAGGTAAAAATATGAAAGGAAATAGAGATTTTTAACCACCTCATGTGAGTCAGCTCATGGTGACAAACAGCATGAAATCCATGTTTTAAACACTTAATGGGCCACTTTGGGCATGGGTGATACTAAACAAACATCACAAAAGCATCCACAGCTTCTTCTTCCTCGGTGCTGCCCAGTGTTATCACAGCATTCCTCTGATAAACAGGCTGCACCAAGCAGGTTGACAACCATTGAAAAAAGCACTTAAATACTTCTATACGTCATTAGCATTCTGCTTGACATTAAGCAACTGTGTGTGTAGATCCCCGGAGGCAGAGCAGGTGATGTGTGTGTGTGTGCGCGCGCGCTTGGTGAATTGGAAGTAGAGGGAGGAGGAAACATTAAACAGAGGTTCTGTGTCCTGTCATCACACTGTCTAGACAGGACACCTCCTAGACCTAATGAGGTCTTTGTCTGTCTGTATCTCTCACACACAGACACACACAGACACACACGGGATTCTTCAGTTTTCCTGCGAGACATTTTTATTAAAGAGCATTAAGAGGTCACACAAACTTGCACACGGAGAATCTTGTACGCGTGTTGTGTGCTCAAGTACGACAAACGCACACGTTTCTGCAAACGCACAAAATGAAGGGGAAGCTTGCTCCAAAACCATAGGAATGCTTACACCTGGCACAGATCCGACAAGAAGTGCTGAATCTTCAGCAATAATTACAGTATATCGCTATGGTTACTAGCTCACACGCACACGAACACACGTCTTATCCTAGTAATCAAGTGTTTTTTCAAAGGAACAATGGCGAGCTGCTGCAGGTTTTGTGCTTTTGATGCCTTTTTAGTCTTTTGTGTTGGATTACTTTTGTGGTCACAGCCTTCCTATAGCGCTGCATCCCCCAGGACATAAAGGTATCTGAGATTCTCCTTGATGATTTGCTTTGGAAAAGAAAAAAAAAAAAAGGTGCGAGATCAGTACTTTAAACAACATGTATATTTATAATTCAGAAAAAAAAAAGAAAGGAAATCAGAGGAACAGGCTGATACTCAAATGACAAAAAAAAAAAAAAAAGACAGCTTGTGTTAAACCTTTTGGTAAAGACATCAAGGAAATACAAGTTAAAGCCCCAGTGTAAGCTGGATGTGGAGCTCTATTCCTTCACAAATTGTGGCTTTAAAATATAACCTACACTAACTTTACCTTTGTGTCTCATCTTTCTGGTATTTTAGATGTATTTTTTTCCATAAATTATGCTTCCTGCTCATAATTGTAACTCACACAAAACCTAAATTGTATTATTATTTAGGTTTTGTGTGAGTCTGAAAACAAACTCCACCAGGTGAAGTAAATGTGTGTGCAGGGGAGCTGCAACGTGGACGCAGTAAGATGTGTTAGATCACCTGAAATTCACAAGGCCTCTGCAAACTAAATCCTACGAGAATTTTCCTCCTCTTCCCGCTCCAGTCGTGAAACTGGTTGCCCCGGTCACAGCTTCTGATTGGATGACAGGAATCCCGTGGTTGAGCTCATGCTGCATGGCCTGGACAGAGGAGACAGATTAAACCAGTTACAAAGCAGGTTTCACCTAATGAACTCAACATGATGTCAAATGAGGTAAACTTTGTTGTTGTTCATG
Source organism: Bovichtus diacanthus (assembly GCA_943590825.1). Taxonomy (NCBI): domain Eukaryota; kingdom Metazoa; phylum Chordata; class Actinopteri; order Perciformes; family Bovichtidae; genus Bovichtus; species Bovichtus diacanthus. The sequence continues at coordinate 2,138,176 of CALSBV010012432.1, forward strand.
ATTTAAAAGATGAGAAAAAAGAAAAATTAAAAACTTTGAAAAAAGCGAACGAACATTGTGCACATTTTTTTGATCTGACACACCTGTCTGGAAGACTTTTTAGTGCGGAAGAACTTTGTAGTAAGTCAACTTTGGAGAAAAAACATTTGCAACACAGTATGTGACTATAGACACCATAAATGACAAATCATCTCTGATGCAAAAAAGGCTTTATGGACATTAAAATCACCAAAAACACAGATTTATGCCAGTACACGAGTGAAAGAATAGACTGATATTATATTGCATGTCGCTATGAAGCTGACATATTGGTGTCATAGGTAAGGTATGTCGGGGTGAGCGTCACGTGTACCTGTGTGAAGGATGGAGCAGCGTAGCAGCTGTACATGGCTGAGGAGCGGTCGGCCCGCAGACACTGCTGAGGGAAGGAGCTGATCTGCTCTGCTAACTGCAGGGCCGCCTGTAAAGCTGCGGTTGCAACATGAAGTCAGTCCAACAGTGACACAGATGAACACATACGGCTCATACTAGGAAATGCATACAGGTTAATGTTCTAGAAACCCTTTCTATTTTTACAACAAAGCTAAAATCACCAGGCCTTCCATGCTGCTGCGTCTCTGTGAGCTCTACCCACGTGCCTCCTCGCCAACATGAGAGCACAACCAGATCGGAAAAAACTGTGCGTCATGATGCCACACTTTGATGGCCTTTTTGTGTATGTATATGTGTGTGTGTGTGTGTACGTGTTGGTGAGCCGCTACTTCTACGCTTCCCTCTGATGTTAAACCCGCGTTAAGTGATCATCTCTCACAGAGGCCAATTAGGCCGAGGCTCGACTGTGGGAAGAGGAACTTCCTAAAATAATTAAGTTAATCTTCTTCTAACGTCAAACGAGAGAGGGGGGGGGGCTCAAATATTTGCACATGGAAAAGGCTTTTTAGGGATTTTAAGGATACGGGATCTTTCAAGATTTAATGTAATACAGGATATTGAAATGCATGCATAACTTAATCCTCACTGCTGCTTGAATGAGCAGAGGGTAGTGCTAATAGTGAGTTATGGCTTCAGTGCGGTGTTCCAGATTCACTGGAAACATTTTTATATTATAGAGGATTTTGTCTGATCTTACCAAGAAGACATTTTCTTAAAAACTATGTTTCCTGAATAAAAATGTGACTGATTTCTACACTGATGGAGGACTTCCAGCCTCCCCCATATCTGCTCTTCACATCTCTGCCGTTTGCCAACAAATATCCTCTAATACTAAAAAAAAAAAAAAAAAAAAAAAACTAAGCATATTGTATAAACTACAATAAGACATTTAATTTGTTTAGCACTTAAAAAGTTACTCAAAGGCACTTAACAGCGGTTAAACGGTAAAAGCAATAACATAGCAGTATTAAAAACAAAAACAATGAATGAAGGGGGGGGGGGGGGGGGTCACAGGGGGTCTGGCGCAGGAGTAAGTGAGCCGCTGAGTTTTGGCTGCATTGTTTGTTGAGAATTTTGGTAGATGGGCCGTACAGAACGCTCTTGCAGTAATAGAGTCGTGAGTTGAAGGCGTGGATGAGCGTTTAATGGCAGAGGAGGAGAGGGAGGGGCGAGTTTTGTAATGTGGTTAACATGGGGCTCAAGGAGAGCGTTTGATCAAAGATCACACCAAGGTTACGGATGTGTGCGGAAGCAGGAACAGTGGCGCCATCAATGCAGACGGAGAAATCGTGGCAGGATTTGTTGAGGGATTTGGGGCCGATGGAAAATTGACATTGACACATTTGGGTATTCATAATGTATTGAGGTGCGACACCAAGCCCCATCCGACACTAACTCCAGTACCTTGGCCATCGGGAACAACCCTGTTAGCGAGTCCGTAGGCGAGAGCCTCCTGCGCTCCAATTGGTCGTCCAGTCAGAATCAAGTCGAGAGCTCGTGACAGACCAATGAGCTGCGGGAGCCGCACCGTGCCGCCATCAATCAGGGGAACTCCTGAAAGAAGAGGAGATGATCAGTATAAACTTTGGTCTTTCATATATGTTGGCACCAATAGACTCAGATATAGAGTATCAAAATATCCCACGTTACATCTCGGACCAATGCATTTATGCTAATTTATACTAAAAGTCCTCTTACACTGGGACTCAAAATAAGGTGATTTAGCGGTTATTTGATTAGTCAGTCAGTATTAGTAAGAAAGTTAGAAAAAAAAAAAAACGCAAAATATTCTCATTTGAAACTTAAAAAATGTTGCATTGGCTGCATTTTTCGGTTGGAAAATCATTGTAAATTCAATATATTTGGCCTTTGAAGAAAAAGAAATGAAAAGACGTCACCTTGGGCTCAAAGAAATTTTGATGGACAAATTTCTGGATTTGCGACATTGTCTCAGCGATTAAAAAATAAATAAATAAAATAAAAAAATTGGGGGAAAACAAAATTGACAGACTGATTTATAATGAAAATAATTATTAGTTGCAGCTCTATTCTGCACCGTTTCTCAATCACATTTTGAAATTCCTGTGCCAGTGAAAAACATATCCAGAATGTGGGGGTGTGGGAGGGGGGGGGGGTTCTAAAAATTACCAGACAAAAATTGGGATTACCGTATTTTCCGGACTATAAGGCGCACTTAAAAGCCTTTAATTTTCTCAAAAAACGACAGTGCGCCTTATAATCCGGAGCGCCTTATATATGGATTAATTCTGGTTGTGCTTACTGACCTCGAAGCGATTTTGTGTGGTACACGGCGCTCACGGCGCTCTGTCAAAATGTTTTAGTACGACTTTGGTAAACTACAAAGCTGCACCGCTTGCAGCATTACGGCTACCGTGGTCAGGAGCGTCGCGGAGTGATACATACTGTGCTTCACCATAATATTACAGCGTGTGTGTGTATAAGGACCCCAAAATGGCGCCTGTCAAGAGACGCGCTTACGACGCGGACTTCAAACTCAAGGCTATCAGTCACTCAGTAGAACATGGGAATAGAGCAGCTGCAAGTGAGTGTATTGTGTTGTATTTTACGTGTTACAACTGAACAAGGTTGGGAGTTATTGTGAATATGCTAACGTTTGATTTAGCGGTATCAGACTGTTTTTTTTACGTGTTACAACTGAACAAGGTTGGGAGTTATTGTGAATACGCTCATTAACGTTTGAACAATGTTGAGAGTTTTTGTGAACACGTTTAATAAAGTTTGACTTATCTGACTGGTTTGTTTCGCTTAATGCGCCTTATAGTCCGGTGCGCCTTATATATGAAAAAAGATCGAAAATAGACTATTCATTGACAGTGCGCCTTATAATCCAGTGCGCCCTATAGTGCGGAAAATACGGTACTCAAGTTTAAAAAGGCGAAAGGAAATGTAGGGCACTGTGCCAGTGTATTAGGTTCAGGTCTCCTAAACTGTGTGAAAACAGTCAAAGAGAAAACACTTGGAAAGACATATTATGCTGCTGGCATTCATTTAGGTTACAGCTGTCAGGGGAACACAGTTTTGAAACAATTTTACTCCTCAACTGTAACTCTGCTTTCTTTCAGTCAGTACGTGAAAACTCAGACTCCTCCTCACTCGGTCTCACCGGACACATTTGCATTATTACTGGCTGCACCAGAGAGAAAGAGGGATGGGAGTGAAGGGAGAGAGGGAGGGAGGGAGAGAGAGTACACTGCAAGGTACAGTAAGCTTCTGGCATCCGTCCTAATTTCTAAAGAGCACCAGCTGGAACTGGCATACTTTCTGCTCTTCAGCGCTCCCAAGTTCCACGCCACAATCCCGACTCCCTAATTCCTCCAAGTCGCTGATTCTGTTTGACCGCCCTTATTGAGAGCACATGTGTCGGACATGTTTTCATAACCCCAAATCATCATGCTAGCTTTCCGTTTTTTTTCTCCGCCCTCTCTTTCTGTGGGGAGTCGTGGAAATACTGTGATTCTATTCATGCTCCGCGAGCTGCTCTCTTTCTCCACGTCGTGCAAATGAATTCAAATCGGAATACATGGAATACCAGTGTTAATGCACGTGCGACCAATCCGGGGGCCTGGTGTGGGTTCAAACAGTCGGCACATATGGTGCTGTGACGGACAGAAGACTGTGATTAGGTGGGGGAGGGGGGGGGGTGGTGTTACACTGTCTGCAAATACTAGATTTCACTCAATGTTTCAGTCATCCCCCATTACAGGAGTGTATCCTTCTGAAATGTAAATTACAGAGTGTACTACGGAGCACGCGGAGCCGATGAAATGCCACATAAACGACAGCCGGATTCCTTTTGCCGCAATTGAATTATAAGAATAGCACAGATCCTTGCAGTGCAGGTGTGTGTGTGACGTTCAGGGTCTTTGCAGTATTGACGGAGACAGCGAGCGACAGGGTTTCGGCCAGGCCTTTGCTGCTCAGTGGAGCTTTGTCTTGGACCACGTGTAACTGCGCACACAAGGGCATTCCTGTACAAGTTGTCAAATTATAAATTAAAAATGTCCAAGTGTGTTGTTGCTACTCCGTCTCTCCACGTACGCACTCGCAACCGCACGTGTAGCCCTGGTTGGGAATCATTTCTGTCGTCATCAGCCACAGAGGGTTGATTAGTGCAAAGAGCTTCTTTATGTTGGGTCCAACACTATCACCCCTGATTACAGCTGAAGACAGAGAGAGAGGAAGAGAGCAATGAGAGAGACAGGAGGCTGGCTTTAAAACAGTGAGGACGACAGAGCCCCACTCTAAGAAGGGTAGATAAAGAGCCAGGTTGACCTCCAGTCTGTCTCTCTTTGGTGCCACTGTTGGCACCATCGCTATCAGCCACCGGAAGGATCTCCCTTCTTATCCACAGCGCTCGTCTCCAGCACCTCCAGCCCTCACCCTCCTCTCCATATCTGATAGTCCCGTCTCTGATGTGTCCTATTTGTGGGAATTTACACAGACCTGCGCTTTGTCCCACATGAATGGGAGCGGAGAGGTTGGAAGCGTCTCATTGAAGTAGTTTAACTCAAAAGGCATGTTTGGCTTGAAAGAAGATGGCTGAGGCGGAGAGCGGTGGCTTCTGATCCCCTATTCCAAGAGCCGCAGAGGAAAATGTTTGGCAGTGATCCTGACACTAGATAATCAGTTAAGGTCTGCAAAACAAAAAGTGTGGATTTGCCATTGTTGTTCTTCAGTAATGAGCTAAACATTTGGAGAGGAGCCTCTGCCTTCTTGTTCAGAGCAGATAAGCCCGTTGTCAAGCCTGCGGCTCGTTATTAACAAGGTTGAAGAGGAGTCAGCGAAGCCCGTTGTTTAATAACTCGATATAAGAAGCGCTTCTCTTCCTGCATCATAGTGCCATCACAGCTTATCTGACTGACGTGTAGGAGGAAACAATGAACCTTGTAGTTTATCGACTTGCTACAGAGTTGGATATTATGTGTTGGCCTGTGATAGCAGCACAGTTCAGTCTTCACAAATACTATTAGTTACCACAAACTATTTCAGTAAGAAACTCAAGTCTCTTGATAGTATTTTGGGTTTTTAGTATCCTTAAATCAGCATTAATGTGGCAACTCTACAGACCATTTAAATTTAAAAAAAAAAAAAAGTTATTTAATTACATTTTTCATTAATATTTTTATATTATCTAAATAGATGATTTCACATTGAGTAACTAGAAGGGCACTCTGAGAGCACAACTCTCCACCAAGGTTGTTTCCATAAGGAAAAAAATAATGTGTTCCCCCCTGATTCAGATTCACTCTAAAATGATCTTTCTTGGCCGTCACCCTTTCACCAAGTCTCATGAAATATCGAGCCAGTAGTTTTCCCATAATCCTGCTGACAAAAGACAAACGAACCAAAAACACATTCAACGTTCTTAACTGATATAATATACAATGCACACTGGCTTTCTAAAAACCTCAACTATTTTTATTATTATAATAATACAGAAACTTATAATATAATGTAAGCAGGGGCTCCTTTAACTGGAATAAAATTGGTAGAAAGAACATTGCTAGACACAATCTTGTGATGGGAGACACCAAATTAGGCCAGGGGCGGAAAGTGTGGGAGGGGGGGCAATGTCCCCTTCTCCACTTCCTACCCCCGTACTTCCAGCGCCTTTGCTTAGACCACACCCATCCTCGAACGGCCTTCATTTTGAACTCATCCCCCGCCCTCCAATCAGAGCAGGCAGCAGTTATTTAAGAGCGAAAAACAGACCTGGGTTCAAGCCCCCTCGTCAGCCATTATTCACAGCACGACGAAGACGCTGAATCCTTACCAGCTGAAAGACTTGCTGATGATCACACTGCACATCACATCCAACATCCACTAATAACCTGAGAACAAACGTGTGAAGCAGGTCACAGCGAGGTGTTCTGGTTTGCTGCTGGTGCTGCTGGCATCCTCACCACATCAAAGTAAAACCCACTACAATGGCCTCCCGTGATGAGGGTAATGCGATTAAGTTTGATGTGGATTAACAATTTCCGGACAATTCCAGACTAAATGGATGGAGGGGGGGGGGGGGAAGCGGACCTTCAAATCAGAAGCTCACTTTGAAATACTCACGAGAAATTAAGGAAAATAGCTGCATTGGGCTGGGTCAAACGAGTGGCACCACAGTTCACTTGATTTCATGCATTTAGCCCACTGGGTTAATACCAGGGCTGTGTATTCTTTAGTTTGCAGAGCACCATTATACAAGACCACCAAGGCTGCAAAACGGGGCCTGAAACCACGACAATGGCAGAGGAAATGGAGCATAACTGTCCAAAATGACGCAAATATCTCGCCATCAATTTATCCAATTAAAAACGTTGACTGATTTCCGTCTGCGCACAACTGCTCCGTCCAGTCACTCTGTATGGAAAAGAAACCTGAAGTTTCAAAAAGGACCGTCGGATTTGAGGCGAGATGATGTAGTCACTGGACTATGTCAGTCAGTTTCAAACTCACTGAGCGGGTGTTTGAATTGGCCGATGTTATGTCAGCTTTGGACGGAGGTTTGACTTCGATTCAACATGTGGCTTCTTCTTCTTTGGCACTCTTCGTCTGTCCCTCGTCCAGGTATGAGACAGGACTTAAAACTATGAAAAAGAGAAAGGGAGGATACACTGACATGACTTATTGGTGCGTGTTTGAGGGGGTCTCCGTTTGGCGGCCTCTACTTCAAACAGGGAAATCAGAGGAGTGCCATCCTAATAATACTGGAAAACCTCCATGCTTGCCTGATTTAGCCTCACCACCAAAGAAAAATCCTTGAATGAAGTATTACTGAACTATTTTAAGTTTCCTTTTCCGGTGCCAACTTTTTTTTTTTTTTTTTTTTTTTTTTTGCTTTGTAACGTTCCTCTGGGTTAAGGAACCAGAATAACATCAGGGAATTAGGTAAGCACGGTGGTTTTTCATTCAGGTCTCTCAAAATCCAGCGAGCAGTAGACACTAATACCAGACTCCTGTGACGCAATCATCTCCTCCTTCTCATTTCCTCCTCGGCGAGGCAGAGGGGCCCCAGACAGGAAGCCACAGGTTCGGCAGCCAATCACGTGCCAGAAAGCTGTCAGATCCTTATGGTTGCCATTGGCCCACATCAGAGCGGGGCAGTGAGCCTCTGGGGTTTTTTTGACTCCAAAGCCACCAGGGATTCCCTCCGGCTGCTGCCATCTGTGCCCGACCCCAAAACGGTTACAGAATTCAACCATTAAAAAGGAAATAATCTGTAAGAAACATGGGATCTTTAAATAAACTGTGCGTCCCACAGAGCCGCGCTACTTTTGATGTAAATGGAGAGGGAAGTTCGGTTTACAATTGTTTAATGTTGGGAAAATGCACTCTTTTTCCACCGTAAAGTTGTTTTTTTTACGAAACTTACTTAAGGTCTGATGAGAAATGTCTCATTGTGGAATGCAGCCCCTATTAAACCTTGTTAATGTTCCCTCACCCACAGCAGAATTTAAACTGCACCAACTACAGCCTTGAAAAAAAAAGGTGAAAATGCTGGTTGTGCAGCATACAACTACACAGAGTATGGGTATAAAAAAAAAAAAAAAAGAAAGAAAGAAACAGCAGTCAAAGTAATAATCACTTTGCTAAATGCACATCTGAAAAGCCACAGTGGTTTCAACTAAGCTGGGGGAAACAACTCAAATGTGTTGACAAACAAGCCTGAAGAGATGCGGCAATCAACCGGCAGCAAATTAATTACTGGGAGGAAATGTGCAACTTAATGTGTGGAAACCACAGAAATGCTCATTTCTGCCTCCAAAACATAGTTTTGAGCTGATGGAAGAAGTTTGAGTGGCGGCATTTGACTCATTTCACAGAATGAGATTCTTGAATGTGTTGAAAGAAGGCCGTCAAGTTAGTGTCCAGAGATGCACCGATAATCCACGGTTAAGACTGCATCATACGCTTTCTCCTGTGAGATCTGTGTGTTGCTTGAACCTGAGTGTAAACAGCAGGTAACAGATAATTAATAGTGGGAAACGTGATCATTTCTCTCAGGAAACTATGTATTTTTAACACTTAAGTGACTGTTTTAACTTTTGGTAAAACATTATTCAACAGAGACACTAATTGCACAAATCAAAAGACATGTAGAGGACAGATCTAGTTAGATTAAATTAAAAATAGAAAATAAAAAAAACTTGTGATTTGGAGAATTGTGGTAATAAATAGAGCTGGTAATTATTTTTGATACTAGTGCCGATAAGATACCTGCGTTTCACTACTCTTACCAAAAGTATCGATTCCTTATTCTGAGAAATATAAAACATGTTCTTTAAAAAGCTACGCTTAAACTGAGAAGAGACTGCACAGGCTGGAGCGTGGCCTGGCACTGAAGACTTGCCACCAGACAGTCCGGGAGGACAGACAGACAGACAGACAGACAGACAGACAGACAGACAGACAGAC
>CALSBV010012432.1:2147068-2162068 GCA_943590825.1 Bovichtus diacanthus
ACAGACAGACAGACAGACAGACAGACAGACAGACAGACAGACAGACACGGGCACTGCCAGGATGCTCTCCTGTAAATTACAGGCCTGAGATGATAAGCCCTGCATGTTTACACTCTAAATCTAGTACTGCCAGTAAATTATAGTACAACAGTAGTATTTATAAACACCATGGTTGTATTTTAAACCCTCGAGCAGCATGGCTAAAGCGAAATGCCCAATGAGAGATGCTGCGACGGTCCAACACGAGCCACTTTTACATAGTAAAGTCAGCCACGACGTGCTGGGGCTCAGGATTAGCTTCAATTGTTTACAGCAGAAGATCCAAAGTACTACTTGTTCTTTTAGAACTACAGCTGAGTCAGCGGGCAAACCATGCCAGTAAGCTACGAGACGCCGAAAAAGGAAAATGTTGTTTATGAGGAAATTGTGCGACATAAATAATATGCAAGCCCCGCAGTGGAAACCTGGCAGTGGGTCGCTTCCTCTCCTACTTATCAAGACTGCCCAGCAGCCTCTGGCCGTGATGCCAAAAGGTCACGGTCACTGGTGTTATCGCGCTACGACTCCGTCCTCGCACACAAACAAGAGGCTGGGGTGATAACAGGGGACGGAGTAACCAAGTTGAAAAATAGAAACAGCGTCGGCTTCCTGGCATTAGGGGACAGATGAAGCATGCGTGGATGAAATAGAAAAACACAAGGATACTTTCATGGACAGATATAATTAGATGAGCAGATACAAAAGGCTGGAGGAGCAGCAAAGCAGAGAATAAGGGGGTGGGAGCTGCAGAACTATTCCTTTTCTTACTGCCAGCACCAATACTGACAGAGGAGTCAAGTGTGAGCCACGGCATCAGCAGTGGCTGCTGAGCTTATTCTAGTAGCAGTGACCGTAGTAGAAGTGGGAGTCAGTGGAATACACTCCAGACAAGTATAGGAAAGTCTATTAGTCGGTTTAAAACTAATGTTAAAAAAAAAAAAAAAAAAGATTTGACAGACAGACAGTCATGTCCCGTGCATTTATTAATGTGGACTCATCGTTTTTATATGTGCATTATATACACGCCCACGGACAACAGATGGAAAATTAGCGTTGAGCTACTGTGTGTCTGGTGCAATACATTTACTGTGAGCTGTCCCCGTTTTAAATAGGCCAATAAATGAATGAATGAGGTAATATTACTGCTCGAACAAGCGCATGTATAGTAGTAGTAAGTGTAAGGTCTTTCAAGTCGTCTTCAATGCAGCAAGGGAACTATTTACAGTGAAACAGACGATAAAGCAGTGACGGCTTTATTCAAACTTTGACCCTTTCTCAGCCTGTTTTCAGTTAATGAAAAAGGTAATTGTAACATTTTAGTCGCTTAAAAATGTCTTGTTCAGCGTTCGGTTGTACTTCGCTCCACCCTCTCGTCCTCTCGTCACTGTTAGTTACAAAAAAAACAAGATGGCGACGGGCAAAATGCAAAACTCGAGCCTTCAAAACGGCACTTCACAAACCAATGGGTGACGTCACACTTTCTTTTATACGTTCTTTTATACAGTCCAAGTGTAGAACTGCTACCACAACTACTAGTGACAGTTGCAGGGGTAAAGAAATGTACAGTGGCTGCAGTAACTCGTAGTTTGAACTAGTGCTGGAGTTATTTGTCATGGTAGTAACAAGTAGTAGTTGTAAAAAGGAGGAGTATTTGCTGAAACAAATACTGAGGCAGTGGTACTAAAAAAAAAAAAAACTGCTAGTAGAAGAGCCTGCAGCAGTAGGAAAATGAAATGTATCCATAGTCTGAGTCTCACTGAAGCAGACGTGTGGCCCGAGGGACCAGCAGGATGAACCTGAGGAGAGAAAGTGACCAAGCAGCACAACTGTGTCAGCAGGGCGTGTGTTGATGCTCTCAGTGAAACTAGGACTTGAATGAAGGTTAAAAAAACATCCAGTGGAAAAGGCGTTAGTAGAACTTTTAAACAAAGAAGCACAACTACTGTCCTACCACCACCGCAGTACAGCGGTAACTTTAGTAGCAGTGAAGACAGCAGCTGCGTGAGGCGTCACACGTACCAAACCTGCGACAGAACACCCCCATGACGGCGCTCTCCTCCACCACCCTCAGATCTGCCAGCAGAGCCAGCTCCAGCCCTCCAGCCACAGCGAAGCCACTGACTGCTGCTATCAGCGGCTTCGACAGTTCCAAGCGGGACGGACCCTGGAGGACACAACGCATACACTGGACACGTGCAAAGCTGTAGGACTTAAAGTTCAGCACGATCAAAACAGAGGGGATACAAATTGTTAACGAGGCAGCGACACTGCTTCCTGTGGAACAGATCCACTGTACATTACATTTTTACCTCTCTGATTCCATGGTGCATCTACTAATAATGTTGTAATATTTAAAAACTGTCAAACAAAAAGAGTAACAAATGATCCAAGTTCTGGCTGTAGCTGAACAAATGAAGCGCCGTGACTCAATCTCAGACTTAACATGCGATCCAAACAGTTTATGGAGTACATTATTTATGCTATAATCCTTATTCTTTGTCAAGTGATAGCAGTGTTAGAAGCAGGGACTTTCTGCACAACACACACACACACACACAACTGTAGTTATGGAGGCATTTCACCACCACCTGTCTTTACAAACCCTTAAGAATATTCAGTAGCACTACTGACCCCCATCTTCTGGTTTTACATTTTGTGTGGAAACATTCAGCCCATTAAGATCATAAAGAAATATAGATATAACCCTCACAAGCACACACACACACACACACACACACACAAAACAGCGCTCACCATCGGACCGGGACCCTTGGTGACATCTTGCTCCAATTTGAGGGAGTCTATGTGATTGGCCAGCTCTTTCAGATCATAACCAGCGCAGAAATTCCCTCCTGGAGGAGACCACAAAATTACAAAGTATGGCAGCTGGAAAGTCAGAGAGGAAGGGAAAATGATGAGGATGAAAAAAACAACATGTTGAGCTGGAGTCCGAGGGCTGCAATTTGGATAGCAGCTTGCTTTGGGCTGGCACACAAATGCTGCTCTTCCTTAAAAAAGAGCCCAAATACATGGTCACAAATTATTGCATGTGCTCACACACACACATGTGCACATACACAATATCCTCATTAATGGAAGACTAACATACATACATACAACCACAGCCCCTTCCGTTGGATTCATGTGGTAATTACAACATTCCCCAAGAGGCCTACAAACACTATGTCACAGGCTCAGGCAGGGACTCATAAAATCCTCCTCTCTCCGTAATGTAACAGTAATGAAAATGATTACAACGAACACATGTGCCAGCAACACCCATCAACTGGGAGCTTTGATTACAGCTGTGGGTCAGCGCAGGGCAATTATAGAGAAACTGTGCGTCATGCTGTTTATGGGAGCAGCGATGTGACAGAGCTCCCTCAACCCCTTTGTCCTTGTAGGAAGAAGAAAAGAGCAGAAGCGATGAAGAGCTGGTCCATAATGGAGGATATTAAAGCATCGTTTGAGGTTTGTTAGTGAACTGAGGGGCCAAACAGAGACATGAGAGCAATGATTGGGAGACTAAGCTGAAGAAAAACATGTACCACACCTCTCCAAATGACAAAAAAATAAATGATGAAATTAACGACGGCTGAATTCCATTTAGTTGCTGCGGTTTCAGGCTCGCGGTCCCACCGCCATGGGTCACTTGAAATAACAGCGCATTAGAAGTTACACCTGTGCTTTTCCTGCCACGACAATTCAAACATCTCTGCTGTAAAAGTGCAGCAAAGTAAAAGTACTCATAGCACACTGTAAAAAACTGTTAGGAGTAAAAGTTCAGCATTGAAACTGTTATTTAAGTAATAGTATGAAAGTCTGTTCAGGAACATGAACCTAAAAAAGTATTACAAGTGCTCAATCATTAGATTATTATCACTCGTGCATTAATAGAAATGTGGGATTTTACTGCTTTACTCACTAGTGATTGGAGGTGGAGCTCATTTTGAACTACTCTAATAATTGTTCTTATTATGGATTAATCTTAAACCTGACTTCAACTTAATGCAACATCTTTGTGATAAACTGGGAACATTAACTTGTCTCTTTTAAAGCGGATTCAAGTGGATTTCTCAAATCTTGGATGTTGCCGTTTGTTTGTTTTTTGTCATTTGAACTCTAACAAACAAAGTCCAAACACACATTAGGACTGTACAATGGGTTTTTATGAGACTAGTGAGGCTTCACAGACTTTAAAGTCTTGGCTTCGCCTCGCTCCAGATGAACATGTGCCTGTAGTGACACAGCTACGTTGACGTCTAGATTGTAGCCGACCACAAACGCCCACAGAAATACGAATCCCAAACACTCCAAATATGTGCCAGCATATTCAAAAAGTAAAAAAAAAAAAAAAATAGACACTGAAAAATGAGACCTGAGAGTGTGATCGTTTTGCCGCTAATTTGAACAAAATGGTTTCCTTATGTTTTCGGAAATACTACAGCCAAAGGAGAAACCTCCCTGCTTGTCGTGTCAGAACGCAGAGACTGCTAATCACAGCAGCAGAGCAGCAACACAGGACAACCCGATGACAGGAATGTGTAGCGGGACGATTAAAAGCACATTACAGACATTGTGGTAATCTCAGAAGAGCCCTTTTTGTAGGAACAACCTACTGTGCTGCTCATTGCTAACCCGTTTAGCACGCACATACACATACACACACCCGCACGCACGACTAGTGGCCCTCTGCAGCCGTCGTCTGGAGAGGCTCCAACCTCTGAAGTACCAAACAAAGTATATACTTGTGTCTCTTGAGGCCGCAGTGCACTTTATACAGCAGACAGGTTGATCCAGGTTGAAGACATTATTTCCACTGGGGGAAGGAGGTCATTCAGTGTGTGTGATGATTATTTTTAGAGGTATTAGGAGCCGTGGCATGATTCTGGCTTTGGGCGGCTGACACAGTGCAGGCCACCTCACAGGTGTGTGTGTGTGTGTGTGTGAGAGTGTGTGTGTTTTTTCTGCGTGTGCACTGGTCTGGTCACCTCGGCATTTCGGCTAGATCTAACGGCTCCAAGGAGCAAAGGCTGGAAAAAAAGACGCAGAGGAAGAATGTGACGGAGAGAAGGTGGGGCTGAGAACAGAGGAGAGGAAGAGATGAAGGGCTGAGAAGTTTCAATGACTATCCCATGACTTTCCATAACTGCATCAGAGCACTTCTACGACCTACATTGTTCTCCCTTTTCTGATTTGCTGATATTTTTCAGCCCATGAATGCGTTTGTATCCTTGGCTGCGACAAAATTTCCCCTGGTGGGATAATAAAGTTTGACTTGAATAGTCTGGTTAAAAACAGGAAGTTAAGAAGTTGTAAAATACATTTTGGCAAAGAAAATCTGTAACTTGCAAAGACAGTGTCTCCAATTCCCTGATTTTCTCTTCAGGGCTAGATTGAGGTTTGGGAAAATACACTTATTCACTTTCTTACATTGCAGAGAGTTAGATGAAAACATCTAAACTATGCTAAAGATGAAACTAAAATATGAGGCTCGTCCTCACTGCAATGTTAGGGTTAGACTCCAGGAAGTTACTGCTCCTGGCCAAGAAATACATAAGACGGCACATAAGACGCCATAAAACCAGAACTTGTTTTTGCATTTATACTTTTTGCAATTAAACAAACGAGATATCAGAATGAGTCCGGTTTACAGGTGCTCGTTGGTGGATTCTGTAACCTTTGCACAGAGCCTGGATAGCTGTGTCCAGTCTTAAGCTAAGCTAAGCTAAGCTAAGCTAAGCCAGTGCTGGCAGTAGTTTCAAATTTAGTGTACAGACATACGAATGTTATCAACCCCTCGTTTGCATGAAAAAAAAAGCATATTTTCCAAAAACTATTTCTTCCAGGTGTAATTCTCTCAGAATGTTCTGATGTTAAAAAAAAAAAAAAAAAAAAAAAAGAAAAACCAGGCTCAGATAAAAATCGAGGAAGAGAAAACAGAACCTAAAAGAAATGACCGATAAAGACTTAAACTGGGCCAAGACTCTGTAGATGATCTGCCTGCGTGAAGCGCCTCTGAGCGAGACACTGAAAAGCAACTTTTCATCCCTCCATTCCACCTCTTACAATAACTCACCTTTCCCGTGCAGGACAGCCACGTTTAAGTCGGGGTCACTGTCGAAGGCCTCCAGCTCTTCAAGCAGACGCCTCGCCGTCTCCTGGTTCACCGCATTACGCACCTCGGGCCGGTTTATTGCCACGGAAACCACAGGCCCCCTGCGCTCTGTGACCACAGTCTGTCCCGCAACTAATGACAGAGAATGATAAAGATGCACAGACAGAGACCAATATGGACCACAACACTTAGCAAGAGGCCGACCCAGAGACATTAAATGTTTAACCTCCACAGTAGGAGGGATGGCGATGGAATCTAACTTGCTTTATGTGGACAGACTTGATAACGGAAAGTGTGACAGACAGTGAAACAATGAAAAGAGAAGGTCTGGGTTGAGGCGAGGGCCTTGGCGCTCGCTCTGTCTCAGTGTGTGTTTATAAGTGTGTGTGCCAGTGACTGTGGCTTGAGGTTGCAGCAGGCAGTTGACCTGACATTGTTTAGGGTCCTCCCAGGGACTCCAGCTGTCAACCGCAGCCAGAGCCAACTGCATCCAAGAGGACAGCAAAGCTGCCGAGCGCACTAACCTCGCTCACACAGGCTATTCTGAGAGAAGGGACTGCTAAACAAAACCCAGGGAAGTGAGGCAATTTGTCTCAGACAGGCCTTTCTACTCCGCTTCACCTCAGACAAATTAGCTCACAGTGCAGTGTGTGCATGCACGTTGTAACTACCTGTGTGTAATGTTGTTGTCCATTTTATTTCACAGTTATACTTTAAGACTTAAGAGTGTGAGCAACAAGCAGTGAGCCAGCAGGGCAACGCACAACAAACACTAGCCGCACATGTTAGTGGCATACATTTTTCTGAGGGGTGTTATTTCATTTTAAAACAAGAATAGCGCTTTAATAAATAATAAAAAGGTCGATAAAAAAACAATTTAGTAAAGTAATTTATTTTTAAGCAAACAGTACAAGAATGTTCTGGTTTCAGCTTCTCAAAGATAGAACTGTTCCGCCTTTTATATATTTATTAGACTAACTGAATTAATTAATCATAAGAGTGAAAATAATGGGAACATTAGTTGGGAAATGTCTTTTTCTTTTTCATAGCACAGGTCATTACAGGAAAACTACAGGTGGGACTAACAACATTAATAACAGTTACATACCATTTAGATTGACAACTTTCAGAGCTTTTGTATTGTGCATGTTGGCTCACTTAAAGAAACTGAGATCCTCATTTATGGTAATCATAAATGTATGGTAATCATCTTCTGTCAGGAGCCTGAAGGTTGCGTTCAGGTTGTGAGCGGACTGGAAAGTTGACCTTCCCTGTGATTCATTACACAACTGTGGACATTTGTCTGCTGTGTTGACTCTAAATTCTGCACTTATTGATGACCTCGTGCTTTAAAAGACCTACAGTTCGCGCATTGATTAGAGTCGAGTGATGTGGCACAGGTGTGTAACGTTCACGTGTACCAGACTGTAACACAGAAAGGGTCTGTGCTGACATCACTGCGGCCTCTGCTGCCCCCCACAGTCACTGTCGAGTTACTGCATGTTTCCACACATACCTGGTCCTGTGTCTTCACCTCCCGTTGCATTGCTGTAGGATTTTACTGGCAACAAACTCGTCGTTATCGACTGTCCAAATATATTTCTGAGATAAGTAGAGCTCACACGTGGTGTCAGCGTGCAACAATGTTTCAGCGCCATTTCCTGAGTCACTGTTGAAAAACTAGACTTCCAGCTGCACTCAAACTAATTAAACGCCTACACATCGATATCAAAATGACTAAAAACCCAAAACTAGCATTACCCTCTGAACACAGTATGCACACTAACTTCAACACAAGTCTCACATGAAGGTGCAACACTTTTATACTTCCCCACAGAAACAAGAACGCGGCGCACAAGGTTCTGGGACTTGGTGCATTGCGGTGGCACAAACGACTGACGCGCAGCAGATGGCGACATTGAGCCACTTTGCAGGTCAACAGCTTCCTCTGCAATGCAACGTAGCTCTGTGGTCATACACAGGACGAAAGCAAACTCCACATCACAGTTTCTTTCTTTTTTCTTTTTTTTTTTTTTAATAAAAGATTTCTCTTTTGTGTTCTTTTTACACATTTTTAAGGCATCATGCACAAAAAAAAAGCCATACTAAAAAGGCATTATGCTTACCATCTACCAAAAAATTATATGTCCTAACATTTGAAGATTTTGCAGTTAAAAATAAGTTTGTACAAATATGGCATGTAAGCTGGCATGTCAGTGAATCTCAAAGCAGAACATCACCTGCTTTCACCGTTATTGTAAACATGGCTTTGAGCAAAACAGGGCTGAGGAAAAGACAAGAGAAAAGGGAAAGCATGCTTCAACGTGGGGCTAAATTTCCCTGAAAAGCATGCAATGCATCCTAAATCATATTTACAATGCATCATTTTGACTGTCAACAGAGTTCTTTTTTTAATTGTATCAATTAAAGTTAAGACGATAAAGAGTTTGTTGACAATAACAGACAGACAGACAGACAGAAAGACAGGATGTGTCCATAATATTCCCCAACCCCAACACAGACGTTCAGATTTGTCATCAAACAAAACACTACAAGATTTTCTTTTTTTAAATACATGAAGCATTGTAGATGTACCTCCAGACACATCCCGTCATCTGGAAGGTATTACAACCTCAAAACAACTGAAGGTTCTTCTAAGTTTTCTTGTATTCATTTTATGAATTTGCGTGAACCAGTCCCACTAGGGCTCAAAATTATTTTTTTTAAAAATCTTGTAGTGTCCACCCTGGCAGACATCTGGGAGGTGCCGGGTAGCTTTGGCACAGTTGTGTCCAGTTGTGCTCTTTTGTGGGGGTCCGTGTGCGTTATACTATATTGAAGACCATGGATAGATACTGTTCATATGAAACCTGGATCCAGCCGTCCTGGTCTGTATCGTACCGCCTGAACACGTCAGTCAACCTCTGTGGAAAGGAGAGAACTGTGAATTCAACTGCTCACTCTCATCTTCATTGCTCCAAAGTCTCTAATGCAAAATGGATATACATGCATGAATACAAATGAGGTGTCGTATTAAAACATCATTATTTCATACTTTCAAAAATCACGATTTTACAACATTATCATCACATTTCACGGCCACAGTTAACAGACATTCAACACTGGGTCAATGAACAGTAAGTGCTTGAATTATTTACCCTATACTTCTGGAGATGCAAACATAGCAACACAGGGTCATTCATTCAAGTGTAGGTATGAAAAAAAGTGGCAAAGAAAGTGAATGGTTGACACCTCTAGAGCTATTGAGAGTGAGGCAGTCCAACAGCCACTGCTATTTTACTATCCTGGTCAAAGTGAAGAGCAACATACAGGCTCAAGTGGAACTTCAGCAGGACTGTAATGCATTTCTTAAATATGCATAATTAAAACTCCCCTTTGAATGTTATGAACACAAGAGTAACTTCGCTGTAGGTAGTAAACCAAAGGAGGAAAAGAAAAATGGAGATATCATGTTATATACAGTTTATCTGGATTTAGTGTGAATCCGTTACCTGTAGTACAATACAGCACTGGATGAAGTCATCGAAGGCAACTTGTCCCTTCCTCTGGCGGTCGAACTTCTCTATCAGCGTGCAGTAGAACTGTTCTGACAGACGGTAGCCTGCACACAAGGCAAACACAAATCATTCAAAATCAAACATAGACTGAGCAGTGTTATGTATTTTATTTGCCAAGTTGCATCTCTGTGTAATCATGTTAGCTTTGTCTGAAACATGAATGTTTATTGCACTAAAAAAACGATTTTGGATTTGGGTAGCATTGTTTGTACTGCATTGTAAATGTCAAGCTGGAAGTGCACGTCTGTGACATAAAAGCCAACAAGTATTTACTACATGAGCAGAATCCAAACTATTCTTTTAAATCAAACATTTCCAATGGCATGCTGGTCTATTTAAACATACACAGAGCTACAGAAAAGACTAAATCTGACCTTTTGACCCAGAGAAAGGACCTTCCTAGAGACAGCTACGGGGCCCTCCACCACATTCATCAAAAGTAAATACACCAGCATACTTTGCTGCTCACCGAATCCAGTCAGCGCCTGTTTGAGCTCGTTCTTATCGATGAAGCCAGAGTTGTCCCTGTCGTAGTTCCTGAAGATGTTCTGCCAGTCTGTGATGTACTTCCACACGCCGGCAAACTCGTTGAAGTTCACCCCACCTTTATTTTCCCTGTCGAACATGGCTGAAGGAGAGGGAGGAGGTTGAGACGAGGATGTTATTCACTCACTCACACACACATACTGTACATACGTGCAGCTTGAGAACAGCATACAGTTCATGAAGGCATAAATGGTACCACACAGAGTTTTTAAAGAGCCGTCAGAGAGCAGAAAAGTGTAATCTGTGAGTCTCACACTTGACTAACTCCTGCCTCTTAAGACTACGTTATAGAGAGAATACCGCTTGATCGCCTCCACCAACACTACACTCCTCACCCTCATGCAGTTCAATCCAATTACCTCCCAACAAAGGGAGTGTTATCACTGGATATGCCTCTTGCTAGGGGACTATTAAACAATGGGTTTACTGAGTTTGGAAGGGTAGGAAGGGGAGGCGATGGGATTATAGGAATTTACTCTGCAAGTCACACAACAAAAAAAGGGAACAAAGTACATATGAGACCCAGGGAAAGACATCTGCAACATATTTTTGTCTGAATTGGAAGCATTAGCATAAAATGTGCCAGGATTCTGAAAATCCGTCACATATTTCAGGTTCCAAAAGAGAGATTCATTTTTAAAAAATCCAAGTACAAAACACAGCCTATTCAGCTTCATTTGCATTAAAGTTCAGTCTGACCTACAATAGATAAAAAGCTGCCAACCTAGTCCTCAACTACACTGCAGGGTTTAAGTTATTAACCTCTGCATGTGACAACTGTTTTAAGAGTTCAAACAGATCGATATTTGGAGTGAGAGGCAATCGGCTGTTGCCTTTTGAGACAAACTTTCCCTTTTCTCGCTGATGCTCTATCCTGCTATTATTGATGGCTGCAGGTTTCCACTACAGCAGCAGCTACCGGAGCCAAAGAAACGTTTGTGTCCGCCCTCGGACCGTAATGAATTCATCCGGTTGTCATGGAGAGGACGCAAATAAACAACAAAGAACAACGCGCAGTTGTGTAGAAGTTGGGCATGTCACAGTCAGTCATTACTTACATATGATGGAGCGCACCGTCACAGGGTTGAAAGGAGTCCATGTGCCTGTGAGACAGAAATAATACCAGTTAAAAACATACGAGCCCAGTGAGACGGACACATATTTACTACATTATTGTAAGAACAGCAAACTAAACAGATAATCCAGCTACACAGGTGACAATTATGAGGGACTGAAAGCTCATATGGTAAGTTTTTAGTAGAGATTTGCAAAACTGCCAAGTACAAAAGCTGAGAGCAGCTGCACTTGCTAATATGAAATATGACATTATCTAAAGAAATTTAAAATAAACAGACATTTGAGTACGATGAGGAAAGATCAATACTTTGTTAGTTTAGGAAGAGAAAAAACAAGACGATCTTAGATTAGTGAACAGGAAGATTTTGTGGTAATTTCTAATGTCCAATGGAAGCCAGTGCAGGTAGATTAAATGAGGAATATATGATCTCTCTTCCTTATCTATAGTCTGCTGTAATATCCTAGCTTCCCCTCCACTTCCTCCTGTTGTATTGGTTGACAAACTGTCAGTGCAGAAGTCAGACTGATGATGGACGCTGGTCATGTTCAGTTCACACAGGAGCCACTAACCAAATATAGATTATATAATATAAAAAGCATTCATCAAATGTCAAAATCCCATTAAGGAAGGAGTGGGCGACGTGTGAATGCATCTAATGAACAAGTTTAAAACCAGTGACATCATAATGTTTTAATCGCAACAGAAATAAAACTTGAACGTTTAGTTCAAGCAGCTGAGTTCAGTGACATTATAATGGCATTTTCTGACTGGGCTTTAGCTCAGCAGGTTGTTTATATTTATAGTCCTCTCTTCACACTCTCAACTCTCAAGATGCTGAGATTTATCAGTGCATCGAAATCCTTGCTGACTCACCATCGCACTTCATTACAGAGAGGCCCGACAGTTCAGGACCAGGAGTAAAGAGAAGCGAGTGTGGGAAGATGCAGGGACGAGACAAGAGGAGAGAACCAGTACTAACATAAAAGAGAAGAAAGAGGAGCGATAACCAGATGAGCAAAGGCAACAAAAGAAAAGAGAGATGAGAATGAGCACAAAACAGCTGCGGTTTAGTTTTTGTTGCAGTAACCTGAACTCTATAGCCTAATTCTGCTGACCTAAGATTCCTCCCTGCAACTCTATCTGCAGACCCAAAAAAGAATCTGCAGAAGTGTGAAGTCTTTTTCCCCTCTGTGTTGCTTCTAGGGCTGTGTATTGACAAGAATCTGGCAATACGACACAAATCATGACACAGAGGTTACAAATCTATATATCGCAATATTGTAAGCAAGGAGATATTATTGCGATTTTAATCTAAATTTTGGAAAACTGTCATAGTATAAAGAACACACTATATTATATTAAATCTATTAGAGTGCTGATGTAAAGCTACAAACATTAAGTATTATTAAGTAGAACCAAGTCAGAGTGACTGCTGTAGTGCAGTCTGATGAAAACCTCATGTCTCCCACAACTTTTTTTATTTTTTTTAAATAAAAACAATTCTCTTTTATTACAAACTGATGAAACTTTGTACAGACATTCATGTTTCCCAGAGGATGACTCCTGCTGACTTTGGTGATCATCTGACTATTTTCTCTAGCGCCAACACAAGGTTGCCATTTTAGTATTTTAGTGGAAATGTCTCGACAGCTATTGGATGGATTGCAATCAAATTTGGTACACACATTCAATCATCGAAATAATTGTGTTATTCCCATAACTTTTTATACAGCGCTACATCAGATCAAATTCGTTATTGGTTCGGTACTTTGGTTTATGACCAAATAACTGCAGAAGTAATGACATCAGCCTCAGCTGTACTGTTTAGTACTAAAAAGCAAATGTTAGCAAACTAAAAGGAGCTGATGTTGTTGTACTGCAAATGATTTTTAGCAGATGTACACCGATACAGCTATATCTGCAATAAGCTAACATCAATAAAGGCTGATTCATCAGTATAGCTCTACGGTGCCGAGATCTGACCATGGCCAAAATGTTTCATTTCAAATTAAAATCATCAAGAAAACCAACCGATCGGACAGAAAGACACAGAGACGTCACAAATCCTTTTGTAATGTCTGAATAAATGTTGCTCCAGATTTAGAGCCATCAGAAAAATGACCAAAGGCAGAGAAAAGAAGAACAAGCGGTGACCTTTCCAGCCACACTGACTCCAGTTCACACACACACAGTCGCACACACTTTTCACACCAGTAGCAAGCTGTGAGGTCACCAATGTATGACAGACGGACTGCGGCTGCCCAGTGTGAGGTGGTCATATTGGTTGAGATGTTTGTGTGCGTCTGCATGTGCGTCTGATGGCAAACGGGGACAATACACCCTCTGTCCAGTCCACACACTGGGCTCTCTCACTGGTGAGCCCAACTGCCGGTGGTGAGATGGAGAGAGAGAAGTGAGGAGGAGGGAAGAGAAGGAATATAGGAGGTGAGGAGAGAGGCCGGCTGGTGGAAAAACAGGGTGAACTGACCGCAGTGTATACTCATACATATAACGCTGTGCTGGAGCTCAGTGAGACACTTGTACATACACGCGTGACATGTGTAAGCACACATGGACATGAACTTCTACACACAAACCACACATTTTCAGCTATACATCTTAAAGTCGTTTCACAGACTTTTCCCAAGGTAGTGGTTAATTAATATTAAATAACATCACATCACCTTGTATTTCTAGTGCTGGAATTCATATTTCGTGAAGCTTTGGAATCACCTGTTATACTGTTTTTCTTCTTTCCAAATAATCGCTCATGTGTCATAACCCATTAGAAATAGAAACTGGACAATGGGTCAGGCTGCAAGTCATTCTCAGTTTCTGTTTGTCTTTGTGGTTTATGCCAGCAGATAATAGTCATGATGTGTGAGACAGACCAGCAGGCTGTCACTCATAAACAGCACTGGTGCCTCAGACCGTAAGTTAAGAATTCACTGTCAGTGAATGCATGAAGGATCTCATCCTCTACTCGGCTTTAACAGACATTAAGCAGCTCTGAAAATTGATAACAAGGGAAGTATTTTAAAAAGCTCAACACTGGCTAAAATAAATAAATGCTCACTGCTCAACTCCATTGAAATTTATTTTTACAGAATGCTACAAATGTGTATGTGTAAAAGGTGAGAGTTGTTTAATGAGCTCCTTGAATCCTGCCATTCAGCCAACACTGCAATCTGCACAGCAAGCATGTGCTCTCTCAATCGTATAAGCAATTCTAGTGGCTATTACTGCTCCTACACACTTAAATAAATAACTCAAGGAGTATAAATCTGTGTGCGCGGGAGAGGGTGGAAGCAGGACAGAGAGTCGGTATGATGTCTACTCACTGCTGAGCAAAAGGGAGGCCAAAACAAATCTATATTTATAGCAAATGGCAGAGCTACAAGGCATAAACACAACACATACATGCACATACACTTCAGTGGCACACAGCCAATCAGTGTCTCAACAGGGAGGATATTGTCACACCCAGGAGGACTGACGGAGAGAGGGAGGAGAGAAGGGAGAAGGGAGGGTGAATTGAAAGGAGGAGTATAAAACAGTAGAAACAAGTAAGAGAGCGAGTAAGAAAAGAGAGAAAATTAGAGTGAGGGAGGACAAACAGACAGAGGATACAGCAGGCAGTG
>CALSBV010012432.1:2167068-2222090 GCA_943590825.1 Bovichtus diacanthus
TGGTTAAGACTGATTAATCCATTATTTATGCTTTTTTTTTCAAATAATTGATTAGAAAATATGTCAGAAAATGGGGGAAAGTTATTTGTCCAAGGTAATGTCTTGAAATCTTAGTCTGAGAGAAGATGTTCTGTCAAAAAACCCAAAGAGTTTCAGTTATAAAACAGACAAAACACAGAAAAGATTTAGAAAAATCACAACGGAGACTAGAACCAGAGAGTGTTTAGCATTTGTACTAGGTGAATTAATTAAATTACTAACAGATTATCACAATAATATAAAAAAAAAAGCCATCTTCCTGGGGTTATTATGTGACAATGGTTTAGGCATTCGGCAGTCATGAAAAAAAACATACCGATAGTTTGGAATGAGCAAGCATGAGGGAAACTCCCTCCAGTAAAAAGACATTCCTAACAAAGATACCGGTATAAAGATATCTGAAAGCTGTAAGAGAACATAGATCACAACGAAGACGCATAACTTTTGTGCTTACTTTTTATTTTAATGGATTTACCATCTCAGCTGCGGACAATGTAGCTATTAAGATACATTTACAAAACTAAGCCTAGCTTCGTTTTATGAAATGCAGAGACACAAAAACAGTAACAGGCTGGAATGTGACACAAATAACAAGCCTTGCCGTTTTGAAATGTATCTTAGTCAAACATCCTCAGTGACTCAGTTATTCCTGAGCAGGCTGCCTTAGCACTCTACTGGCCCAACCTGTCGACGTAGAAAACACTCAGACAAGCTGAATACCAGCAGAGTAGAAGAAGGAGGGGGGGTGGGGGAACCCCCGACAGAATAAAAACTCAGGCCGGGCCCAGTGCTGATTTTGTGGGCGGTTTCCGCTCGCAGCTGTGACGCTTTATGTGCGGTAGTTACATCTCCATACCTACAGCCTTCATGGCTGTCTCTACGGTGATCAGCTATAAGTCTGTGTGTACTCCTCGCTTTACTTTCCCTGCCTAAATACAGAAAAACAAACATAAGGAGACCTGACTGCTCTCCGTCGGGAGAAAAACAGCTCTCAACATGCCTCCATAAATGAGAGCTTTGTCACGGTACGGGTGAGGAGTGGTTGGGCAGTGGGGGTACCCAACCTTTACCAAACACGGATAGATTAACTCAAAGAAGTATGTGTGTACAGAATAAGCTTTCCCCTTTTCTCCCTCTTCCTCTCCTCCCATCTTCCCCTCACCAACTGCCTCTGTCAGCCTCAGGTAAAGTTACCTTGCCAAACTTTTACGTAAAGCAAACTGAAAAAGTGAAAACATCATTAAAACTCCCTCCTGCCTTGCAGCACAGACAGTTCGCCATCTGGTGCGTCCATCTTCACGCTGTCAAATACAGAACGTGTAGGTAAAACAGCAGGACAACATAAAACACCATGGCTCAGTTATTCTGCTCAGATTTTCCCATGTTTCACTGTTTCCTATTGAGCAATCGGTTGGAATACGGCCTGTGAACAAAGCTCGCCCTACTTTCCACATAAATGATGTCATTGTGGCTCAAGAAAAAAAAAACGTCCAAATTAAAGCTGCATTCACAAACCCTTCCAAGGTAATCCTGGTGTCCAACAGTCAGTTTCCTGCTTTTAGTATTTCTAAGTTTTTTTGATCTATGGGTTATGTTTAGTATCAAATCATGGGTCCAGTTCAGGTCAGACGGTCACATCAACTTTTACTGTAAAAGAAATGTCTGTAAAAAATCTCCCGTTTATTTTTCTAGATTCACCAAATGTGCTGCCTACAAGTTGTGATTTGTTGCTAACAAGTTTGAATATGTCCAAAATGTTCAGTATTCATCCAGCAGTATAGCAGACAGCCAGTGAACATGTTGTTTTACTTGCATAGCAACGCATCTGTATTTTTGAGGTAAACCAGCTAAAGGTTAGAGGCCGACTACAGCACGACCGCAGTCATGAGAAACACATTGAGAGTGAATGACTCCATTTCTTCTCCTGTCATTACACATTCATGATTAGAAAGGATAAAGGGAGTTCAAAAGTGCGATTTAATTTTAATGGATACCCAAAGATGGGGCAACAGTTGGAAGGTGAGTCATAAATTGGTAAGTGTGTGTGTGTGTGTGTGTGTGTGCGTGACACAGAGATGAGTCCTCCCACTTCAACTATGCTCTATTGACTCTGATCACATGACTGAGGGAATTCCAGGAGGCAGCAGATGAGGCAGCACAAAGCTCATCATGTGAGCGCTCATGAACGTCATATTCTTTTAGGCGTAAAGTGATGGCGACTCCATATGTGTATACAATGACAGTCATTAGAAGTGCCGTTTGCGTGACTGTGAATTAAAGATTAGGATTGCGAGAGAAAAAGGCAAAAGATAAGAGACAAAATGTGTAGATCCAACATGATTTCTCAGCGGTTTTGTTCCAGACATTAATAATTTGTTTTGTGGGCTTCAAGCCTTGCAATGCGTGCAGCATCTCAATGTTGTGAGAAAGCAAAGCAGCAGGAAAAAATCCTCTGCAGTATTACATAACTCTATAGCTTACTATTACCAGGGCCATAGCATATCAAGTATTTCCCTCTCTGTCTACTACTGTGACCTTCTTAGCTGCTGACACACTTTTGAATGAGGCTATAGTGAAATGGATGCCTATCAGTGGTGGAAAACTGCCACTGATACTGGAACATCAGCTCAACAACACAAAATACAGTCTATAGTTATAGTATTGTGTGACCGAGCTTTCCCATGTATTCATAAATAAATAGTTGCGTCATATAGACTCACAACCGTCAGAGATCTTTAGGAAACCCCATCTTGAGAGGATGTTTCACTGCTCACTTGGTGCAGACATGATGCAAACACAGGCAGTTGGAAGATCCATTCATGAAATATTCTCTCACATCTCTACCTTTAAATGGATCATCTCAAAAAGGAATTGTTTCTCTTTTTGCCCTGAACAAAAGCCTTCAAGGACTCCTGGAGGTCCTTGGACCCCAGTTTGTAAACTCTCATCGCTGTAGGAGACCTGGGACTTATTTCAAGACGATGAAACGCCAATAATAGAGCTGTGTGACACCAGCGGAGTGATAGCTACACAGGCTATGTGTTGTAGCTACACTGTGCAGGAGTAACGTTATTCCCAGGAACTGAAAGGTAACCTGACAAATCACTAATGTGACTGCGAAGCACTGCTGTCAGACACAAACAGTTGTAAGCACATTAGAGTAAAGACACAAAAAGAAAGAGCTGTGAATGAAACATTTCGTGTCACTGTCTTCCTGTCCGCGCTACACACGACAGCAGTTTTCACTGCAAAGCGGAGTGAGAGACAAGCAGGCAGCAGAGAAAAAAAAACCCGCCTTTCCGCACTCACCTCTGGAAGATATTCCACAGAAAGCTCTGGTCCGGCGGCGCGTTCACGTGCGGGGCAGCTCTGTACGGACTGTGATACGCCATTTTAAAGGGAATGCTCTGGCAAAAATTGAGCAAGTAAAGCCGACGGACTGTGTTTCCTTCTGCTGTAGTTTCTTCACTAAGCAGCTTCAATCAGACTCCACCGCACGACGTTCACGTTACCGCCTGCCTCCTCGCGCACAGAGGAGTGGCCAATCAGTCACCACTACCCAGAAGGAGGGTGACGTCACGTTTTCCTCTCCTTTTGAATTAAAAATAGAAACTGTGATATTTACCAAAAATTGATGTTGAAATCAGAAAACAAACATCTTACATTTCCTCTTCCCTAAAAAGTAATAGAAGTGTATTTTTAAGATGTTCAACTAAATGGAATAAATTCCCTCACGGCACAATAATAAACACATTTTCCAAGGTGTAATTCTATGTCACTGTTCATTCATGCTTTGTTACATGAACGTAAACATTCTTTATTTATTTTCATCATTTAACAGTCATAATCAAAAGACAAATAAGGGTAAGTTAAGATAAAATAATAGGCTAGTAATAGTAAAAAGGTGAAATAAAATACGAAATGATCAGGAATATATAAATAAAAACAATGAATGAATACAAAATGTAAACTATTTTTAAACTATGGTCTGTATTAGCCTGTTTTATTTTCCATATCAGGAACTCAAAATCTTTGGATATCGGACAACCAGGTGACTCTTGTCATATCGATCTGACAGCCAGAATACACGTGTTTCACAGTGAATAATGGACATATTGAAGGAGCTCGTACATTTCACTGGAGTTGTAGGAAATTGATTGAAAGATTGATCGGATGATTGGTCAGAGGTCCATCTTTGATAATAACCTCAGTTTGAACAAGCGTGTTAACACAGTTGTGCAGTTTTCTGCAGCTCAGTAATCTCTCCGGTATAAATCTAGAGACTGTCAAAGAGGCTTTTATTTCCTCTTGTGTTGTTCAACATGTCTGAGTCAACAGAGTTTACACAAATTACAGTTTGTCCAAAATGCAGTCAAG
This sequence comes from Bovichtus diacanthus, assembly GCA_943590825.1. Lineage (NCBI taxonomy): Eukaryota > Metazoa > Chordata > Actinopteri > Perciformes > Bovichtidae > Bovichtus > Bovichtus diacanthus. The sequence goes on from CALSBV010012432.1 coordinate 2,171,485, forward strand.
TCAGACTCCACCAAAACCAAAAAAGACTGCACATTGCTCTTATTTTAGCTTCTCTTCGTTGGATCCTGGTACATTTTAGAATTGCTTTTAAGACATGATTTATACATTTCTAAGGCCTGCTCTGGACTTGCACTTATTTATTGGTACATCTCAGATCGTCTGACACCACGTGCCCCCCCACTCTCTGTCCCTGGGGAGATCAGACTGGCGATGAGCTCCTTATCCTTTATTTTCATTTTTATATATATCTCTTAAAAACACATGTTTATAGGTGTGCTTTCACAGGATTCACTTTTACCTATTAATTCGCTTCATAAAACTTATTTACATACGATGGTATTCTCTTACTCACTTTTTTATTATTATTTAATTATTTTATATTGTTTTATTTATTTTACTTTCTCATAGCTCCTTTAGCATAAAATGGAAATACTGCTAATTATCAACCATAATAATAGTAACTGATACGTTCACTCAAAACATTACATCTAGAAGAGACATACAGCCTATTTACATTTTAATCTCCAAACCCAACACTAACATTAACGCCTAAAGTTCAATTGTATAACTTTCATATAGTCCTTGAATGCATCACGAGTTTTAAAATTCAAATGTCATAAACCTCGCAACCTGATTGGTCCAGTGCGATTTGACGCGGGAAATCACCGTTTAGTATTTGCCATTAGCTAAATAAATGTCTAAACATATTTACCTCTTTCTTCAAATAATCTGCTTGATCTAGAAACGGTAAAAAAAATAAAAATAAATAACAATAATAATGTTTTTCTACCCAGATGTCCTCCACCGCCACTCCGGATGTTTTTCCACAGTTTGGTGAGTTTTTAAAAAGCTAGCTCATTAGCTTGTAGTGTTAATTTAGCTAAATTACAAAAGCAATACATCTTCAAATAACTACCTTTACATGACAGATTAGACTGTCAGCAAAGGTTCATTTCTAAACTGTGTTCTGAGTAAATAGGTTGTGTTATTTAGGTTGGCAGCCACCAGAGGTATCAAGGTCACCCGGAGAGAGCTGCTGAAAGTCAATGTCAGGCGGACATGGTAAGAACATCTGCAGTGCACTGGCTGGTTTACAGCAAGACTGATTCATTGGATTAATACGTAAATTAAACCAGATGAAAGATGTGTTTAAAGTGTAAAATAACATGACGTAATGTAAGAGTTTATCAGTGCTTGGATCCATATTTAGCATCTTGCTCTCAAGCTGTCTGTAACTTAATAGTTTGAAGCTAAAAGGGAATAAATCTTCTTTGAATTGAAACATTTTGTACATTATTTTTAGGGATCCAGTTTAGAGCTGCAAAGATTAGGCTATTAGGTAATAATCGCCAACTGTTATGATAATTAACTAATCGATAAACTCATTTTTCATGCGAAAATGCTGTTTTCAGCTACTCACATGTGGAGATTTCCTGCTTTTCTCTGTTTTATATATTAAACTGAATATCTTTGTGTTTTGCATTGGCAATACAAGACATTTAAAGACATCTGGACATTCCTTTTCTATTTTCTTTATGATTTTATAGACTAAACAGTTAATCAAGAAAGTAAACGGAAGATTAATAAACGATAATTGAAATAATTGTTAGTTGCAGCCCTAATCCAGTTCGACTTGTTTAAGATGACATACAATTGTAACATTGATTTAGTTAAATGTTTAACGTTTACAGCGGGGACATTTTGGACTATGTGACAGCCCAGGTTCCTCCACCACAACCCAGCCTACCGAGGCCTCGCTTCTCCCTCTACCTGTCGTCTCAGCTGCAGTATGGAGTGGTGGTCGTCTTCCACAGGCAGTGTGGCTTCCTGCTCGGTGAGGAGAAAAGACAAAGCGGAACAAGCGAGAGTTGAACAATCAGTTGTAACTCTCCTCCAAGCTACTTATCTACACACAATATACCGTAACTTCCTGCTTGGTGAGAGGGACACGAAAATAGAGGCTTTACTTCCTTATGCAATATAAAACCCACATACTGTATGTGAGTAAATTAGTTGGAATAAAACAAGGCGATCATTTCCCAGCTGCTTACTTATACATTTGCTGAAAATGTTGTCAATTAGGATAATTGGGAACAGGAAACATTATTTTAAGCCCAGCTAAAAATGTGAAAACAGTTGTCTCTGTCAGTTGCTGAATGTAAAAATCTCAGCTGTTTTGGTGCATAACCGCAACAGTACTGTTGTCATACATATGCACGATGCATATTTCCAAAATCACCCTGGCAAGTCGGATTTAGAAGCCAATATAGAGCTGATGAATGCAATATCATCAAACACAGCTCAACGATCTCTAGTCATCTGGTCTTAAATTACACCCTGACATTGATATTGCATCCGACAGATTCACAATCATGCTGTTGTCATGCTTGATGATAACAGTGAAATACAATGCATAATGAGAAGCAGGATGAGAAGCCAAGAAAGCATCCACCGTCTGTTGTCTACAGTAGCTTTTGGATTCAGCGACAGTATTTCATTTCATCAATCAGGAGAATAGAATAGAAACGCACAAAGCTGTCACATAGGATTTAGAGTGCATAATGTGTTTATGCTGTATTTCAAAAGCATAGCATGGTGCAGTTTGTCCTTTCAGTTTCATAATATGATCTTTTAAAAAGTGTGAATTTTCCACCATTTTATTTCCATTAGTCCAGACTCGGATTTCGTTTTCAATAAACCCGGAATTTATGCATAAATGAGCCCCATAGTGAAATACAATTGAATTAGTAGAATGCCTTGTTCCTGTTATTGCCTCCTCTTGTGTAGAGAGGAGTCAGAATGGTCATATTACACCTTCATTGCATTTGCCATGTCAGATATTTTAGACCTTGACTTCAATGTTACCCCGGCTTCTGTTTCTGCAGGACATAACTGCACTTCTTAAGAGGTGTGTGTGAAAACATTTAACCCCTTTTTCTGTTTTCCAGAGGAGGTTCAACAGACCATTGACCGACTGCTGCGCTCTAAAAGATGCATATATATTGACATGGCTGAGTCTGACAGGTCTGCACACACACATGACAAAGTTGATCATGCGCAGTGGAAGAGTGGTTTGTATCCTTGGGCGCCTAAAGTTTTAAGCTCTGCAGAGGTTGTGCGTGTTTAGGGATGTCTGAGCTCAGAAGCGTCTGGTGGAATATTTATGAGGGAGATTGTTTTGGAGAATAAAGACTGTGAAAAGGAGATGGTAGTGTTTTATTGCGTGATGGACAAATTGAGCTACTTTCATGTGAAGAATGGCTTCATAAATGTTTAATAAGCCGTGTTATGTAACAGCGGTAATGTATGAGCTCTTCTGCAGACGCAATATATCTTTCCACGTTCCGCTCTCTAAAGATGCTGTGCGTGAATCTTATTCCTGTAATATTTTATTATTTAATAAATCCGTGAACCCAACAGTGCAGATGTGAGTATGCATTGTGTTGCATTAGCCTGTACAGCACTGAACATGTGTGAAGTGTTAATATTTTGATTAGTAACTTTACTCTCTCTTTCTGGCAGGGTGGCCTCGGATGTGCCTGACAGCCTGTACATGATGGAGGAGGCTGAGGGAGCTCAGGACCCCTTCTTTGGTCTTATGGCGTCACATCAACTGCCCAGCCCCTATAAAATACACCAGGTACATTAACGATACGTACACCCGTATACTGCATGTGTTGTGGAATATGCCATGGGGTGTAATCTAATGTCTGTGTCTAGTGTAGCACAACACGAGTCAATAAATATCACATTTACCTGTAAACCATCCCCAGGTAACCTGCCGTGTATATGAAATATTCACTCTGTAAACATGAAGCTGGTGTAAAATACAACCGTTATAATGATAGTGGTAATGTATTTTGTTTGAGGAAACCCAATAAACTACACATACCTAAAAGTAAAATATGTTCTTATGATGTTACTTTTCAGGGTTTTTCACACATAATGTGTTTTTGACACACACCTCAGAATTGACAAATCTACAATATCCCAGTTTTTTAGGCTCAACGTCAAGTCATTGATAAACCATCCACCACTCCATTGTTTTATGGCCTTCGTTACACAAGTGTAGGTCACTCCCATGCCAACACAGCATATGTGTAATATACAGCCACACTATCCATGGTATTGTCAGGTACAAAGTAAGAGTAAATCCCTGTAGATATCTCTTACTCAGTCTGTGTGCTGTCCTCCTTGTAATCTCTCCCTGTGGAAATACCATGTGTGACTTAAATCACCGGCGGTGCCAACGAGTGGAACGACATAACACGGGGGCAATAATACGAAAATTATTTATTGGGTACTATCATGGAATTTAAAGGATCCCTGGACTGTGGCTTTCAGAATGCTTTTGTGTTTTAATATTTTGAAAATAAGAACGTGCATTAGGTATCAGAAAGGCTAATAAGTACTACAAACATGTTGCCTCTGAATCAAGGTTTACATACACTTTGGTGGTTTTCTTCAGGATCAGTTCGCACTCATTCAAGTAATTAAAATACATCTGTGTCAGTATTCTGTATTGCTGTATAATATTTGTAATGTATATTTCTAGCAAATGTGGGTGAAGGAAGAGGCAGGTTCACAGCACTCCCTGGTGCCCAGTCCCCAAACCGCACTCGACGTGCAGGGTGAGACTGATCATTTCACACTCGACAGGCTGTAGCTGTGTCCACATTTCATGTCCGGCTTCACATTTCAAGAGCAAACATATCATCATTCCTTTGAAAGAAGCCTCGCCTGAGATGACACACACCTTACTTTATAACAATGTTTATAACCGTGCAATTCAGAAAAGATTGTTTGCGGATGCTTCCACATCCACTTTGTGAGATTTGTGATCACGCACTTTGAATGAACCCACTTTAATTAAGAACTTAAAAGTGCTCTGATTATGATTTGTAATGGTCGTTGTGGTAACATTTTGCATGTTTCCAGTCAAGATAATCTAATAATCTACAGAGGTTTTACAAATGTGTCAATTCATTATTTAGGTTCCATAAATGGATTTTCTTCTAAATTTAAACTTTTGGCACAGTTATTGATATTTACACTCCTGTTAGGAACATTGTGAATACATGTTCTGTATTCAGTGAATTAATCTTATTTTATTTGCACATATTAAATTAAAAAACGCATCAGCCCCATGGCCCAGAATTCATTGTCCCGGCTGTTTTTGTGGTACAAACACTTGCATGATGGCGGCATTCTGCTCCGCTCCTCTCACGTTCCTCTTGTGCCGCACACGTGCGTGCCTCCTAATCCCTCCTGTTGTGTTGAACCAGGTTTCAGGTCACCTCCGGCTGCCATCTCCCTGAAAGAGAAGGAGCAGTTTGTCATCACCCCTGCTGAGGTAAACTAGCTGTCACGGTACAGGGACAGGAAACATCCCAGTCATCATTTTTAGGTACATCAGGTGTCATGGTGAATCACTGAGCGGGGATGTGGACCGTGTGCCTACAGCAGCTCTACTTAAGCTCTTTGTCGGAAGCTCGCTGCTCGCTTGGTGGTCTTTCCTGTCACTCAGGATGTGACGAGGAAGTCGCATTAAAAGCAGCACAGATTCTGTATTGTCAAGTCCTTTGGTGACAATGATGCATTTTTTTAGGGAAGTGTTTGATTTTCACTGCCCAGAAAAAAAGAACAGATATTTGTGGGAGACAAGTTTTTATAAATGTTCAAAGATGGCATCAACTTTCTAGACGGTATGAATAATGCGGTGAAGTTAATGGTGTAGGGGAGCGTGGACGTAAAATACCTGGTGCCCAACTGACTTCCCAGAATTCACGTCTCAATGTCCACAGTGCTTAAAAGAAGGCAGTGCTACATTAACTTAGACATAAATGTCTGAGTCCAGCAGTACACAGCATTACCCTCCTCGCTCTGTCCTCCTGAAGCCTCATCAGCTGCTGAAGTCCATGTTGGCTTGATAAGATATGACTTAATTACATCAGCCTGCACTCACAGTTTGTTGATTTGTGTCTCACATTTCTGTTGTCTTCCCCCGCTCGTCTGTTTTTTTTTTTTTTTTTTTGCTTTGCATGGAAATTTTTACCAATTTCTTTATCTATGCTTTCTGGTTTTTGTCGTTTCTGTATTTTACCGCTGCTTTTTTTTCCCCCAGTATTTTGAAGGAGATGACCTCCCTGAAGCCACAGCCAGAGAGATCGACTTGTTGTTGGATCAACCAGACCAGTTCCGTAGAGGTGTGTGTTTTGTGTATAAGCGCTGCATTCATATCTTTGTGTTTTAGTTGTTTGGTCTGATGTCATGCTGTGGGGTTGTACTAAATGTACAGTCCCACAACGTGTAACGTGTCTGCACCAGTCAACCAGGTCAAACTCTTTGAGCCACCACTGTAATTGAAAAAAAAAAAAGCAATTCTGACTCTGTAAGTGCTTTTGTTGCTCGAAAGATAAGGTTTATTTTCAGAAGACTGTTTCATTTCAGGGGAGAATTGAGAGGGAACAAATCTTACGTTTGTGTAAGCCTGCATTGATTTAACAAAACGTACTGTTCTTAGCAAAGATAGTTTAGTTGGTTCACGTTTGTTTTGACCTCAGTTCACCTCCTGCATTCAAACAGCAGTAAGAGAGGGAAGAGGGAATGTGTCGAGAGGTGTGGCATAATATAATAAAACCAGTTTCTTTAATAATGTAAGCCATTAGATCGTTGATGAGCTTTTTACAGATGAGGTCATTTTGGGGAAATGTGTTCACTTGAACATCTTAGTTGTGTATATGTCACGTTGTGCCACGGTGCATGTACAGAAGTGGAGGAGCAGCAGACAGACGACAGGCCCGGGGACCCTGAAGGAGCCATGTCCTCGTTCGACCAGTGAGTCTTTTGTCAGTTTAAAGAGAAACCTTAAAGAGCAAATGTCAACCTCGTAGTGACACTACCAGGCTGCCTTTGTGTGTGTGCTGCCACATGGTAACACTGCAAACTGTTATTACATCCCGTCACTGCGTCCCAAAATAAATGCGATAAAGGCTACAATCACTGCTACCATGATGACTGGAAAGTCACTTCAGTTACCACAAATCTCTGAAGACGCTAATAATTCCAGACACTGCGTGTGGCTATTAGCGCTGATCTTTGTGAATTGTTTTTGCAATGAGGCACCAAAATACTATTTTCTTGGCAGCGCAGTTAGGGGTGCATTTCACCCTTCGCGGGTGCTTTGAGAATGACTTTTTGTCCTATTTGTGCAGGTTTAGTGGCCGCAAAAGCCGCGTCATCCTTTTGTGAATTTGCCCCTTGGTGTACTGTAAGCATGCGTGTGTGTGTGTGTGTGTGTGTGTTATTGTATCCAGGCTGAAGGAGACAGTGCTGGGAGCAGAGCGGGACAGTGTGTGGCTGCTCGACGAGGAGTGGGGTCACCCTGCGGAGGTTCCTCCAGGATCTGTTGCCCGAGAGGTGACCCCTCTGCAGGTTGCCATGCCAACTCCACCCTCTGGGGCATCTGGGAAAGAGGGAGACAGAGCGACAGAAAGTCCCTGTGAAGGGGTGAGACATGATGCCGTCTATTCCCTTGTTTACTCGGTAGTAGTTGTGCAAAATCTTAACTGAAATGGTGAAGCTGTATGTGTCTCGAGTGTGAACAAATACTAATTGGTGTAATCATCAAGTAATTAAGAGCGTACGTGTCTATAAACACATTTGATGACACCCTGTCATTACCAGAGGCTTTCATTTTCTCTAACTTTCATTTTCTTTGTTTTTTTTATAACGTGATTAAATGGAAAAATACAAACTATTCATCGAAGCAGAGTGCTTCTCTACACCCATTATGAACCGAAGACGAAAATTCCCGGTCGCCTTTTATTTGCCTGCTGTGAGAATTCTGACATGTAGGAAACAGAGGTGACGATGACGAGACGTTTTCTGCTGTGACATTTGTCAACAACTTTCATTTGCGTTCCACAAAGTGACTCATGTGCAGCTAGTTTCGTTTTGGAAACAAGTAATGGAAAGCACACGTGGGTGTGTCGCCACATAGATTCATAATTTCCAGTTTGTGTGCTAGAGTTTGAAGTCTTATTATAGAACTAAATGCTGCGAACATTAAAGCTGTGTGTTCCTCCCTTTGCCACCAGGCGGTTGTTCCTCCTTTTAGGAAGCCCGGTGGAAGTCGCCGGCGTCAGCTGGTCTTTGCGGACCCTGAGGTCCAGATATCTGACAGAGGAATGAAGGAGCAGATCGTAAACCCACTGGCCGAGACACTGAACATGGTACACAAACACACCGAGACTGTTTTTAAGTGGATCTGCTGAATTAAAATGTAGTGTTTATATATTTAAAATATTCCAGTCATTTAAAGTTCCCTCAAGGTTCATCTGCACCTCATGGTTCTGCTACTTTTTACTCTACGGACTGAGTTTCTTTAGTTATTTAGGCTTTTTTGTTGATCTTACACATAAAATAGAATAAAAGAATCGCTCTCAACCGTCATGACTTGAACACACGTCATACCATCAGCTGTATAAACTGTATGCAGACACATAAACACACTGAAGAGGATCAAGGGTTCACTCACACTGACCAATTGAATTGTCAGTCTTTGCTATTCTGTAATCAAAGACCTGCCATCAAAGTGTCTATTCACCAAGGTGCCAGTTAATTAAACTCTCCAGTTCTCGCCCTGCTCTCTGAGCCCACTGGGACAGTGCTCATTGATTGTCTTGCCTCCTTTCCTCCGTACGTCCTTATTTCCTTCATTTCCTTTGAGACACCATCATTTGCTTTTACCCCTTCTCACACTCTCCACTGTGTACTCTGGAAAAAAAGAGAAAAAATCCCACTTAAAACTGTACCATCAAGCTAATATTCGTCTCTTCCTCTCAGTCCGAGGTCTTGCTGGACTTGCTCTCCTTCAACAAGCGGGCCACTCCTGCCCAGCTCTTCAGCGCCCCCTGTGGATGTCAGTGCTAAGTGCTACACTTCACCCCTGGCTGTGGAAAAGCCCAGAATATGACTGAACATTAACAATTAATCCTTAGCTTCTTTCTTAAATTATGAATTTCCAGACAGAATTGTATAACAGTATTAGCACACAAGAGGGAAAACGAAAAGAAACAAATCTGTTGTAAAAAAAATACGATAACTAAATAAATAAATAGATAAGTGTGCAGTGTCAGGGTCCAAGGGAAATCACACCTTCTGAATTACTGAATAGCATTGCAAGCAATAATAATGGGAAGATTGTAAAAGTTGTGGGTAAGGCTATAAAAAAGATTTTTTCCCCCTGAGTTACTTAAAAAATTTAGATTTTTAAAGATGTGTCTGGCAAGTTGATCTGGGCAAAGAACCCAAAAAAAACACGTCCTAAAACAAATTCCACGTTTAAGCAAGTTGAATGAATCCCAACGGCTTTTTAGACTCAACATTTTCCAAACCTGCCCTTTGACCCCTCCACAGCCCTCCTCGATGCTGACCTCCAGTCACTATGGAAACAGTGTGCCGTGCTCACCGCCCTGCCTGGACAAGGGACAGGAGAGGAGGCGGGAGGGGAGTCAGAGCAGGACAGAGAAATACTGAGGACAGAGAGGAAGAGGAGGCACTCGAGCATGAGAGAGGTGGGTCTGTGTGAAGGTACAATGAGAGGAGTGGAGATATTTTACGTTTTGTTTTACAGCTCCTGTACCACGTAATGATCCTAAACACTCTGTAGGGAGAACAATTAGAACTATTCTTATTAAACTCCAGTGGCATGCCATGCTAAAATCTGTATTTGTGAAGCTGTGGCTATAATAATAAAGGTTATCCAGCTAGCCTGCAGTTGCAGCCAGCTGTGTGTTCAGTTCAGTGGGGAGACAAATGACATTGTTGTATTTCATGAAGCTCTGTCTCTCTCAGATCTCCAGTGAGTCAGGACTGCAACCCGCCGATGGCTCGTGTAAGAATTCTTCCCCCTCTCAGACACATTACATCAGTTGTTTTAGATCATGTTTTGGCATCACAAAACACAAACACATAATTTACTCAAAGCTGACAGCTAGTCAGTGTGTGTTTCTTTATGTTTGTGTCAACAGCTGTATTAGATCAGATCCTGGACATGTCCAAGGAGGACAAATCCGTAAGTGATGTGATCACCCCTGTCAGCAGATGGTGAGTCTCTGACGGATAGACAGACGGACAGCTCGATAGATAAACAAATAGATCACTGTGTGTGTGTGTGTGTGTGTGTAGGTCTCCACATATGGAGGCCCAGCCACCAATGGAGGCTATAGCGGAGGAGAACATCGAGATGCCCGAGGCTCAGACTGACACAGAGAGCAGGGACATGCTGAGGTATCATACAACGCACGCACGCACGCACGCACGCACGCACGCACGCACACACACACACACACACACACACACACACACAATGGTGTGGTCTCACTATTGTACGCGATAACAGACAAAGTCAATACAAAGACGAGAATGACAGGAATTAGGGTCACGGTCAATTAACATTAACATGCAGAAAATTCGCCCCTCGTTGTATGCGAGCGAAGCGGCAAATAAAGCATTCGCTTCCGGTGGTGATACAAATATGCATCTTCATAATTCTGTGAAAGCCTATCAGCGCTGACATCAACACTCTGACGTTGTCACAAAATGAAGGGAAAATATTGTAACACCTAGAGCTCAATAAACAATAACGTCCCTGCCTTATTTAGATTGCGTTATTGTAAGTGTTGATGGAGCAGCTACAATGTTAGCTATATTATTTCTTTATCTACGTCATGATGTAGGTATTTGGACATACTTCTGATCCATTATTTGCATTTAAATGTGTCAAAATCGGTTTATTTTGAGTTATTATTCCGAGGCTGTGGAGGGTTATTTGTGTCTTCCATGGGGATGTTGTTTACGTTTGAATAAGCACTTGTTGCCTCCGGCATCACAGTTTGACCCAGATCCGACTTTGTTTGACATCTGCTTTGAAATTCAAAGTAGAAAGCAGCCAGCAGCCCTGAGGGATGAACCTGGATTTATTTATTTTTTTATGTCATACATTAACTAATTCCTTATGGAAAGAAAATATTGTACAGATGATTCCTAATATGTCCATATCAGTCCTCGAGGTTGAACCCTATCATGCACTACTCACACTGCTCCTCTTTTCCCAGCTGGATCTCCTCCGGCCTGCAGAGGTTTGGAGAAGCCACCTTTGACTCTCTGGTGTCCCGAGAGGCCGACCGCACCACTGCAGCCCACACGCTCTACAAACTGCTGGGTGAGGAAATCAAAAGCTGCCGTTTTCTTAACATTGAACACATCACATTCTTCATTGATGACATAGAAAGTCATTCCAGTGATAGTGATAGAGAACAAGGCAGATATCAGCGTTAAAATAACTGAAGACATTAAAGTTTTATATATTCAGCCTGAGTGTTAGTCAGGTCTCATTGTGGAGGTATTAATCTGGGATGTTTCTCTTCTTCAGAGCTGCTGTCTGCTCGCCAGGTGACCGTACACCAGACTGAGCCCTACGGTCACATGGCCATAAGCCCTGCAGCCTGAACACGTACAGTCACTCACACTTATTAATCTTTTTACATTGATGAATATAATGAATGAATTTGATCCTTTGGCTTTTAGTAACTCATGAGATCATCAGATTTCAAACTCTCATGATATCTTTCATAATAAAAAACATGTCATTACAACATATAACATTAAATACGTTTTTTTATGAATTGTTAAATTACTCAGAAGGGTTCAACGCTGAACTGCATTACTTTGCTTTTATCCAGTGTTTAAAAGAATATTTTTAAACCAATTTTTATCTTGTTCTAATTTGTTCATATGGTTGTGTTTTTAAATATTTATTCCCAGAGTTTACTAGTGTTAAATAATTTCTCATACTGTTGTTGAGTGTTTTAACATCGGGACCCGTTTTACAGTTTGTATCTTCTGTATGGATTTTAACCTTTTTAATGATTTTAAATTATTTTTATGCAGTTTGTATTTGCTGTCAGAATTTTTAATTGTTATAACTTTGAATAAAATGTGTTTTTAAGATGTCAAATTATTCTTCCGCACTCTAAACATCTTAAGGTCTGAAAAACTTTGCATTTCTATTATTTGTGAAATTACTGAGGTTTGTCATTTTCTTTAACACATTATCCTCCAAATATTATCTGTTCAAGAATCACTGGAAACATATTTTAATTGAAGTGTAGCCCTTACCAGACAATCAGTCAAAATGTCTTTTATACCAATAATGATCCCAGAATAATGACACTGAACATGAAGCTTAAAGTTTGTTCTGGACTGAAAAGCATCTGGGGAAAAAACCCAGCTGCCAACAAAATCCAACAGTTTATAATTTGAATGTTTGGATTTGACCTTACGGTGCAGTAAAATGTTCAGAAACCAGTGAAATGTGACTTGTAAGTACATCAGCACTTCCCTGCCTCCAACAGGACCTTATTGTGCCTCGCTGGCAGAAAACTCCTGCCTGACCTCATGCCCCAATACCTCCACACAATTAAAGTGTTTGCTTGTTAAAACGCACGGGGGCCGCCTGTGTGTGTGCACATAAGAGTAAGACCATATCCATGTGGCACCTCGCTGTGACTGAGCTGAGGTCAGTGCTGCAGTCACACAACAGAAATCCTAACTCGCATCAACACAGCAGAATGGTCATTTTGTTGATGCTACTTGTGATACATTCAGGTTCCCGTGCCAGGGAATGTCCTGTACACTGCCACGTAATGTTTTGCCTAAAGAAATGCCTAAAGTTTACCCTTTTTCTGTTGCGTTCCCCTGCAGTCATCTCCTTTATACAGGTACAAACCCTCATAGTTCAGGGCTACATGCCTTGCTGGTTAGTCACCTCTTGCTCCAACAGAGATTACAGTGGGCTTCTTGTACAGCCACCACCTCCGCTACTGCTGCATCACTGGCACTGCAGGACAAGATGTAAGTGTGACTTCACTGTGTTTACAGACACACTGCTGGGAAAGCAGGGTCACAGGCCGGCTAGTGAGGCCAAAATATCACTGTTGGCATTGAACATAAGATACATAAAAAAATACCTTTGGTAAAAAACCTGTGTTATTGTATGAAAAGATTCCCCCTGTCATTTTACCTTAGAGACATACAGTTCAGCTCACAAAACATTAGCATTCAACCTGGTTTCTGTTGGAAATATTTGGCTCTTTAGCTACTAAATGCTTAACTTTTTTTTTTTTTTTTGTTTTACTGAAAACTAGACTAAAGCAGCAGGAGTGAACCAAAACAGTAAAACGCTGGGCCAAACATCAAACAATGACCCTCAAGATGCTATAAAGCTGAGGGAAAAGTCACTTAAGAGAGACTTTTATCACACGCAATTAGTCGCATAGTACATTGTTATTATTTCTTTTAAAATACTGCTTTAATGAGCAGAAAATCCAGCATGTGCTACCATAACTTTAATGCTTAGACAGTCCACCTCCCTTTGGCTCCATACATTCCCCAGCCTTTACATCATCTGTATCCCTCCACAGCGCTGACGTAAAGAGGATTTATTGTGGCTGCAGCCCATGGAATGTGACATGCTGAGTCCAGAGTGCTAGTTTAGTGGGGGGGGAGAGAGAAAATCACCGCTGTACAGAACAACACGCTCATGCTCCACAACATGGGACCACACGTGTCGCCATGTTTGTGTCCCCTTGTAAGTAAGAGCAAGAACACATCTTTCAAAAGCTGAAAATGTGTCAACCTCCTGTTCACCTAAAGTATGAGAGAAAGGGAGGAGGGAGACGACCGAGTGGAGCTGTAGATATGACCTCATTACACAGTAGTACATCTGTTGTCCACACGGAACCTGATGTGACCTCTTGACATATTGTTTGTACATTTATACATTAAACAACATCAATTCTAGACCATAAAGCATTCAGTCCTCAATTATTTCTTCACAGACTAAAAGTGCTTTAGGCCACTGACTTCACGCAGGCCTCAGACTGATAATCCACAAAGACACCTGGCAGTGCAAACACCACCCGTCCATCACCACCCTGACAGTCTAATAAACCTAACATCTGAGTGGCACATAACACACATTCACACAGACTGCTTATATCAGCCAGGAGGAAAGAGCACACGTCCGTATGCATCAGACACTCACACTTTCCTTCATCATCAGAAGAGGCAGAGCTCTGAATCATCAGCCCAGAGAGAACGCAGCAGCCTGTTTCTGCAACAACACAGTGCAGATACAGAGCATCAGTCACAGCGATAAAGCACAAATCAAATACCAGCGAGGGCGAAAAGGATACATCACATTCTTTTTTTGTTTGAGATCAGAAAGTCAAGCTGGCAGCAGACGAGACAAAAAGCTTGTTGGAGGAGGGGGAGGCCAATGTGGAGCAGGCCAACGGGGGACCGGACAGCCTGGCAGGCAGGGAGACCCCACGTGGCAAGAAGGTGCGTGTTGAACTGGAGTGGGAGATCCCCATGTCGGTGGCACTGCCCATCGAGTTGCAGCCCGACCCGGCACACCAGCCATTCCCCTTCCTGGACACGACCCTGGCCGACCTGGGCATCCAAGAGTGAGTCTGCTCCCAGTACGAGGGGTCTTAAAAAAAAAAAAAAAGCAATTTCATGTAGATTTGTTAACATGTTTGTGTGTCCAGGTCAGAGGTGAAGGAGAGGGTGGTGTGGGTCGACACCAAGAAGACCCAGGTTAAGAACAAAGCAGGGAAGCTGAAGGAGAAAGAGATCACCATCCTCGAGGTATGACTAACATTACTTTTTTTGTCTTGATGTAAATGGGAGCAAACAAAAGGATGTCTGGGGCAAGGCAAAATTACGATTTGATTTCGTCTTGTAGGTGAGAGTGAAAGCCCAGAAACCTGGAGAAAAACAGCTCCAGGAGGTCCTGTACAGCACTGAGGCCCACACTGACCGCTCCTTCTGTCGCACAGGAATGAATATCCTGCCCTGGAAACACAGAGATGCAGGTCTGGAAGCAGTTTAAATCTATCAATCCAGTATTATTGTGTCTTATGTTGCCGTTACTGTCAGCTCTCAGGGTTTCTGGATTCTCACGGTGTTAGCTCACAGTTCATCTTATAATGGAGGATTTATTTCTGTATGTGCACAACCCCGAGGTCACCGAGCCGTGCCCGTCTGCAACGACCCCTCAGGTCAACTGTCAGACTGATGGAAATCACAGCAGCGTGCCAGAGCCTCAGGCACTGACATGAGATCATCGTAAACTTTACGTCAGAGTTTATATAAGGCCATGGACCTCAACACGCTCGGGAATTTGTGGAAATTAGGGCTGCCACTAACATCATATAATCATTTTAATTATCGATTAATTTGACAGTTATTTTCTTGATTCGCTTGGACAATGTCAGAAAATAGTGAAAAATTTCCATCCCAGTTTCTCAAAGTCTACAGTGAGGTCTTTAAACGTCTGGTTTAGTTCGTCCATCACCCAAAAATATTCACTTTCATATGATATAAAAACAGAAAATAGCAGGAAATCTCCACATTTATAAAGGAGGAAAAAACACCATTTTTAAGCATTACTTTACTTTAACGATCAATTATCGAAGAAGTTGGCAATTATTTTCCTGCCCATCGACTAATGGACTAATGGTTTCATGGCCATTCATTTGTTACTTTTTTCTCTGTGTAAAATAATGACTTCTGTACAGAAAAGGCTGGTTGTTGTGTGACAGAGCAAGCTAAAGATTGTCTGGTGTCAACTATATAAAAACAGGCAACCTGCAGATATAGACACTACTAATAATCATAAACCTGATTGTATGCTCAGTTGTGTGTGTACAGCTTCATAAGGCTGTTTCCATAGCTGTTATGAATGAGTGTTATTTATCCCTGTCATCATTAGCACATACTGATAGAACTACGTCATATAAGAGGCACATGCATTTTTAAAAAAGACCTCTCTGTCTGTCAGGGGAGAATGGGCTGACACCGGTGCAGATGACCATGGCGTTGGACATGGAAAACCAGCAGCCTGACTGCACTGAGGCCCAGGAACAACGGGAGATCTGAGGAGCAACAATAAGTCACCATCATCCAAACCAGAGTGCAAATTAATGTGAATCAACAAGCTAGCCATTTAGACGAACATAAATGTTCAACTACGCCACACCAAATTACTTTTTTAACTCCATTCTGATTCCCAGATGCACGTTTTTTGCATTTATTTAGAGGATTCAAAGTGTCGTCGGTTTCTTTCTATAGTGAGGCGAGGTTGAATGGCTCGACATTAACTGCACGGCGAAAGTTGCGAGCATTGTAGCATCATGTTAAATCTTTGTAGCATTTGTAAAAATCGCTTGTACTTGTCAAATATGCGTTGTAGGATACTGTTGAATAGTTTTGAACAGGCTGACCTGAAATAGCACAGAGAGACTGCTGCAAACAGTCACAGGCTGAGCTGATATCAGGGTAAAGTAAGTGCTGTTTTTCTATAGAACAGAGTGTGGCCCATTAGCTCAGTATGTCCAGATAGTGATGATGCCAGAATTCCCACAACACAAAGCTGAGAGGAAGCCCTTTGTAAGCAGCAGATAAACCCGAGTAAGGCAACACTAGGAGAGACAAAAGGGATCAAAAGTTTAAAATCCACTGACTTACACTGGGAGATTGGAACAAAAAATTACATTTATCAGCAGATCAAGTTCATTGCTTCACACTCAGACAGCAAAGCCAGAAGTTTGTCCAAACAGTGGCAGAAAGGGGACAGTAGCAATTAGTAGTAGCACTTTACAGGAATAACAGGGAAACTAAATACAATGGTAACAACATAGGATGGTAAACTGTAACTCTTAAAATAATTAAACTTCAACATAGCATGCGTTTAAGCAAATAAATTAAAAGTTAATACTCCGAGGCATAAACGCCAAATTTGATAATAACTATTAGAATGGTTGAAGTTCTGTATTTAGATCATTTTGGGGAGACATCACAAATAACTGTCCCCACTTTCCACCTACAGTATAAAAATGTATTGTTTTGGCTGGCTTTCACACGAGAGTGGAAGAATGCGTGTGGGCTACGAGGCAGAGATGGCCGCACTGAGATTGGCCTGCTGCTCTCCAGGAAGTGAGGTCACAGCTGCTTGGAAGTCTGCAGAGTGGTGGTGGGCAAATTCTTTCATCAGCACGGCCAAAATGTTCTGGGTGTCTGTGGAGGAGAGACAAAATAAGAGTGAAGGGATGACAGAAAAACAGAGAAGACAGATTACCAAAAATAAAGCAATATTACAACAGAATGCATGTGCAGTGACTGAGGAAGCTTAATGAGGAAGAACTTCAAACTCAATGGAGGGGGAAAGAGTACGTCAGCTGTACTAGGTTCTCTTTGTTTTTCCAATAACTTTAGATGCGCAAATAGCTTGAACACTAAATAGTTCCAGGATTCAGTTCAGTTTAAGTTAGTGCCTGTTTCAGTGCAATCTAAGAAAACAAGCCACTGAAAAGGCTGCCTGTAACCAAAGAAATATTCACCTTTATCAACTTTCTTGTTGCCAAGAACTTGACTGGAAGCAGCAACTATAGGCTTCATTAGATTTGCCACCTGAAAAGGGAAAGAAAGATTCAAAAAGAAATATGGTAACACGTTCAATATTGGTGTCCAAGTCCATGGACAGAATTCACACAAGTGTCAAAATGTCTGAGAAGCTTCATTATCATTTATCATCAACGCATATGATGTTTATTAAAACCAATTGTTCTGAATCAAATATTTCGGTTTGTGAATCCTGTTCTGTCTAAAGTCTTCAGGATTTCACGATCTAGAGAGTTGAAATATGCTGTATGCATGGATAAAGTGTTCTTGTAATACTGTATAAAACATAACAAAATGTAATAAAAAATGATTGAAAGATCGGCCTGATAGTGGTCCATATAAATGTTGGGGTCATGCTAAACATTTGAACAGCTGCTCCAACACCAGTAATGTAGAATGATCACTTTCTGCTCTTGTTTGTCACTGACGTCGTTGTTTTACGAAGAAAATCTCAATGTCATGATTTAGGCGCGAGTAGAAGCCTTGAAAAAACAAATTGTAACAAATTCACCTGGACTACCCCTGAACATCTCATTCAAACAAAACTACCGATCGTTTTCTGAGAAGCAGGAAACTCATTTTCCCAGACCACATATGGACAGACAGTAGTTCTTAAAATAGTGAGTTTGTGTTGTAACTAGGTTGGATACCAATGGAGACAGAAACACACATTGCTTCTACACAGGGATTGTAACACCAGGTGTAACTTGTGTTTGTACTGTACCAGAGCAGGACTGTGTGTGTAGAGCATAGCCAAGCAGCTGAACACGGTCTTGTTCTCCTCCAAGTCCTCTTTGAGTGGAAGACGAGCCACCAGAGCAGGCACAACCTGTTAGAGTGCACATCATGTCTGTTGTTATTGGAGTTTGTAGAGAATTCTTTGCTTGTAAAAATGTCAACAAAGATGACTTGTGGAGGCAAAAAAATAAATACTATCTATAATAACACAAGCTATAAATATACCTGCTCAAGAGGGACAGCCTCCACATTGCTGGTGATCATCCTGCAGAGGGCAGCACACAGGTTGTCAATCACCCTGAGGTCTGACTCTTTGGTCAGCATGTTGGAAAACACAGATAGCATCATGGGATAGTCTCTGGAACACGCTTCACTAAGGAACAACTGCATGTTTTTTGGTTTTTAATTGTGCATTAATACATAACACACATTCACAATCGCAGAAACACACGAGTAAGAAGGATACGATACACAGATGGGTCCAGCTGCCTGGGCCAGACATCCCAGTCCGAACACGCTGTTGTTGCGAACCTCAGGATCACTGTCCCTCACTCCAGCTACCAGCACGGGGAGCAAACGATTGGACAGTCGGCCCGCCACTCCTGGGCCCCCGGACACACTCACAAGGGCCTGCAGGATTTCTCCGATTGTACCCACAGAGAAGGACCGGTCTGCCACTGTGCACGAGGATTTCTTTTGAGGGAGAAAGAAAATTAATTACTATGACACTAGTCAAAAAGAAACATCATAGGCAATATTTACCCCGTGGCTAAATATCATGAAAGGTTTGTACCATTATAACATTGTGATCGTACCCCAGTACGTTACTAATGACTCCAGAACACTTATGTGTTCTTGTTGTAGCGAAGAATTCAATAACAAAAATCTTGTTTAATAGATGTAAGGAACTTCATGGACTCAGAAAGTATGTTACTTTTTTGTCACTCAGATGGCAAACTTCCCTCCTGGCTGTAGAGGGGAAATCGCGACAGATTACGCACTTAATTTAGGAGGATTATCGGCTTGTCTTGAATACTGTTGTACTGTGCATGGTGCGAAGTCTCGGTCACAAATTCCCCTCATTTCTAATAAGATTTTCTCTTTTTTCAACCAAATGCCACTTTTTGTATTCAAGCAATTAACCAAGTCAAAGTTTGGTCTCTGAAAATGGGTAGCTGTAGCTCCAAAGACTTTTATGCACTTATCTGCAGTATCAGGAGTATCTGGGACTGGGATCATTTTAAACAGAGAAAAAACAAGACTTCTGTTGCACTCCGGTTCTTGTCATTAGGTCCAGACTCACAGCTTTGCTCATGAGGAGAGGCAGCAGGTCATTGAGGAAAGGGGCGAAGTTGTCTGCGGGCACAGAAGAGGCCACCAGGGGAATTCCCTCCCCAGCGAACTCCTGGAGCATGGCATCATACTCCGCCTGAAGCAGAAATCACATCAACAGCCAACACAATGAGTAACTGGACAGTGATGTGGACATAAACATGTGGAAGTACTGGGTAAAAAGAAGTCTCTGTATCGATAGCTAGAATTCTCAACTAGTCTGGTGGAGGTTTGAAATTTTGAAATTCTTGCATTAACCATGTTCTATCCATTCACTTTCATAGGAATAAATCAACAGGTTGTATCCACAATAGAGCCAATTCAAATTCATCAGAATAAACAAATAATTTTGATTTAGAAAACTGCTGTAATGTGGTGACACTCAAGAATAGATCACTTGTATGTGTAGTTGAACTTTAAATGTCTGTGACTTTTATATGCAGCAAGAGGACAGCCAACCTGTTGTTCTTCATCATCAGCTTCATCACCACCACCGTCCTGACAAACAGTCTGAGTAGAGAAGAACAATGTTGGAGGGTTACTAGAATAACTTTAACCAGCGAAATAAAATGTACGGAGAATTATTTGAGTGAGCTTTAAAAAAAGCCATCTCCCCATCCTCGTCAGTCTCCCCTCTTCTCACCTTTTTCTTGAGCACATCACGAATGACATTGCTGATCTCCTTAAGGCGTGAAGGGTTTTTGAAAGCTTCCTCCTTGCAGGACTTCATGACATTGTTCATGGTTTCCAGGATGCCCATCACAACCTGGCGCTCATGCTCTGTTCGTACTGTTTCCACAAAGCAGGGAAGCACCACATCTAGCAACTTCAGCAAGGCTGGGGAAGGGACACAAGAAGTACAGGGAGGAGGAGGAATAAAGTTCAATTATCCAAAAGCAACTGCGTATATAGCACCTTTTCAACACGCTAAGCTAGCTGTACTCTACCTTATAGTTTGCAATGTCATATAATCTCACAGTATATCTGTTTAAAGACCACTTCTATTTTGTCCCTTGATGTTGTTCATCAATAATCCCCACTGCAGCCGAAACCACTGCCCATTTATGCATATCCTAAAAAATAATACCAGTAGTGTAGAGGTTCTGAGAAAAGAGGCTTTACCCTGGTGGTTGGCCTCAGTGGGATTCTCCTTCCACACTTGATGCTGAGCTCGACAGAACTGGCCCATTGCTCCAAATGCTGCCCTGCGGACGTCCTCATGGGGAAACTAGGGAGGGAGGATACAAAAAAAGCATCAAGTTACAGCACGATGGGTCGTGCTGAATAGAGTAAACTTGCACTCCCCCCCCACACACACACACACACAATGACATATTTATGGGGTGAGTAGAGACCAACCACCTGCCATTTAGAAGAGTTGTTAAACAAGACACCAATGTAAAGCGTTCCAGACTCACATCATCAATCTACCTACAGACACTTCTATTTAGAAACGGACACAATGTATGCACAAACACAGACCACAAAGTGCCCTTCACAGCCCATTACACAGAGAAGGACGATGGTGCTGACCAGCCAGCCACAGTGACTTACATCTCTCATCTCGTAAACCTGCTGGAAGCTGGACTCGAGGAAGGGCTGGAAGGCAGCACTGTCAGAGGAAACCACAGCAACATAAGTTAAAATATATAAATGTATACACACAAGAAATGTCTGACATAAAGTTAGTATAACAAGCTTTTTTGTAAATATCCACGTTACCCAGTGCTAAAAGCAATCTCTCCCAGTGCATCACAGGCATCCTCCTTCTCATCGATGTAGGCGTTTTCCACACTGAACCTGAGAGATGAATAGACATGGTATCAGATGAAGTGGGAGCAGTCTTTGCTCAGGGATAGTTAATATACATGCATGTGTACGTGTGTACATGTGTGTGACTCCTACCCTGCAACATCGTGGACATCCGTCTCAGGCTCATCTTCCAGAAAATCAATCGCATCTTTTTCTCCTTCGTTGTCATCATCATCATCATCATCATTATCATCCAGCAGGACAAATGTCTTGTCCTCCTCAACGTGTGCCTGAAGAGAGGATGGAGGAGGATGAAATGTGAAACGCTGTATTATTTATATTATGATTAGCCTGTAGGTTTCAGAGTGATTGTGTGCTTCATACCATAATGCCTTCATTGGACTTGAGGGCGAGCAGCATGACTGTTGTAATAGCAGTGAGGTGAGGAGTCAGGCAGTCTGGGCTGACTGTGGATACAGCAGAGTATAAACTGTACCTGACAGGGGGGAAGCACAGAGAGAGGTGAAGTAAAGGCTACATGATTTATGCTCTTATATACACACAATCATTTATTTTGTCTTCAAATAATAACAATGATGTGTATACTCTTCTTCTACTTCTATCGTTCTTTCTCTTCAGTTTATGTAAAAATTTTTTTCAAAAAACAGGCTTCACCAAATAGCAGACCTCAGTCCGGACCAGATAAGTTAATGAGAATAAATAATAATCTTCATTGACCGATGTTTTTTTCCTAACGGCCGTGGCTATAGACGTGTACGTCAGATGCATTTTTTTTTTTTTTTTTTTTTTTTTTTAAGACCATTTTCCTGGTTTAACCAAAAAGTAGCAATAAACACCTTGATCATGTTTTGACTTACAGCTGTGAGTCAGCTTTCTCCGCTATGAACATTATTAAAAACCAAGTACCTCTCCAGGTTCACCAATGAGCACCTACACAAGGGCATGAGAAAGGCAGCAACTACATTCAAGCCAAGATTCAAACTAACAGCAGGGCAGTCACAGGCCCAATTCTCTCAAAAAAAGAAGAAGATTAAAATGTAAAATGTATTTCATTTAAAATTAAAAAATGGGCAGTTCAAAGCTTTGTTTGCACTCTTTCTAAAAGAGGCACTTTGTATTTATTTTATTCATAAAACTATTTTGTTTTATTTTACTTGAAATGTAGGTCTAAAGTTCATCTTGTCAGGACTGGTTTTATTTATTGTAAAGTTAGATATTTGTTTCCTATACAAGTAACATGGAATGTTAAATATAACCTACTTTGAAAATTGACAATAAATATTGTTGAAATGAAGTGGAACTATATATTGCTGATTGTATTTGATAGACGTAGGGGTAAGCTATAAAACGCAATTCAGACATAAGTTCGGACCTTTGCTGGGAGAAATTTTTTGGAACTGGACCACTTTAAATTTGTATTGATTACCCCTGCTTTAAACTTACAGACTGTGTGTGTGGACTGGTCCATTGGCTGGAGACAAAAAAAAATTCACACACACAAAGTTACATACGTGCAGCGTCTCAAGTCAGGGTCATCAATAGTGTCAGTGAGGTTGAGGCCCAGCCGAACACACTCTGCAGCAAGAGGACTGAAGACATCTTTGCCGATAGTACGGGCCAGCACAGAGAGAGTATCTGACAGCCACAACAAAAGATGATCAACATCTATTCATTCATGCTGTTGAGTTGAGTGTTACGCGTGATGCAATTTGTTGCCTTAACAGAGCAACCAAATACTACATTATCACAAGATGTAAGTATAACAAGATGTCACCAGTGATAAGTCTGGAAAAACCGTTTGTTCTAAATATACCAATTTCTTCCTTTTCATTTGCAAATCTCTGCTTTACCTACCCAAGGACTGAGTTTGCAGAGACCTCATTTCCTCTGTGGTGGTAGTCAGGAAGCCCTTCAGGCTTTCAATAACTGGAGGGAAGTAGGGAACCAGCAGCTCCTTGGCAGCATTGGCTGATAAGAAAGTGATTTACAATGGGACTTGGGTCACTTCACTTTGAACCAAAAATGTATTACAAGCTTGTTTCATAATTGACAAGTTGTTTGCAGGTTAACATTACACCAACAACACTACTCTGTGGTTTTATAGAGTAGCACAAGACATTTTATGATTGCATCTGATGGAATTACCTATGGCACCTATGGCAGACACAGCCAGCTCTTTTATCTTGAGATTTTCAGTGTTGTTAAGAGCAGACAACATAGTGTCCATCAGCGTGGGCAGGTAGGGCTCAATATCTGCTCCTGTTTAATGAAAAAGAAAGAAAGAAAGCATGTAGATCCTGTTACAAAAACTTTGGAAGATACAAGCTTTGGCTAAATAATAAAATCACAACTTGTAAAATGTATGATTGAGCCTTTTTACTACCAAATCAACTGAATAATGATTTAACTGGTTCATTAGGAAGAAAAATGCTTTAATTAATGTCAGGAAAGTTAATGTCTGTTTCATGTTTTCTCTTGCAGTGGGAAAGGTGTGCAAGTTATACTGTGTCAGTCATTGCATGAACCTTCAGCTTACCCAAGTTCTCCATGAAGTTCTCGAGGGCATAAAAGGCCTTAGTGACATGGCCGACCTTGGCCTGGTTCAAGGATGAAAGGTAACCCAGCAGCAAAGGCATCAACTCTGAACAGTACTTGCTCACTTCAGGCTGGGAAGAATACGTTGGGGAAAAAAAATGAACCCCAGAAGAAGAAAAAAGCCATTCTGTTTAACAAAAATGTTTTAAAAAAGCAAGCAGTACTCTGTATCAAAGTGAGTCAATGTCAAGAGATGCGTTATTGTACTGTAATTAGTATCTACTTCATACACAGGCTGAACTGTGAGCATTCAAAATATCAAAAATATTTGCAAATAATAACAATACTAATATCTTTTTATAAACACTTTTCATTAAAAGTATAATCTCAAAAGCTAAATATTCAAGCGTTAGCAAAGGAAACAAATGTATGCACCTTTGTACATGTTGCTGTGTTGACTCACCTGTAAATGTTCAGAGAACTGTCCCAGGGCAAAAAGGCTGGCACTGCGCACCACCTGATCACTGTCAGAAAGACTCTGGCACACTGTCTGCAGCACTGACGACAGCATCCTAACAGATACAGACAGAAAGATGAAATACTCAAATCCTGGTTATTGACATTAGTCAGCGAATAGACCACCACTCAAGGAATGTTTCTGCTGTCATGAAAAATACATGAACTTTTTCCATGTCAACTGAACATACTTGGTGCGTATGTGGTCAGCACACCCTTCAGCCAGCACGGCAAGACACATCAGACCCCCCTTCCTCTGGTAGGGGTTTTCACTGGCAAGGCAGGTCTGAGTAAGGGGCATCTAAAACACAAGAATCAACTTAATACATTGTCAAGAGGCAAATTTAGGTTTAAATTCACAATGGCTTTTAAAAGATTCATCAACACTCAAACATATAACGGAAAAAAGAAAAGTTCACCGTAACGTAACATATCTGTTATTGTTCACATTGACATCCAGATGACTTACCAGTTGTTGAAACAATTTCTCTGGAGGCATATGAAGTGCCATAGTGTCAATAATCTGGAAAGACAACAAAAACAATTGATCAAGTTTAATCTTCCTTGCAACACCACAGTGAATCTACTAAAAAAGTACCTTTTCTCACACAACAGAACAACACATTTTATATCAACACTAAATAACTTTTCAGTACCTGAGCAGCACAATGTTTGGGATTGTCATTGTCTGTGCCATCTCCGCCATCATCCTCCTCATCCTCTGGGTCCTGCTCACCCGGTGGGGGAGCTGCAATCAGCACAGGGAAAATGGCCTGCAGGATGGGATTCAGCAGCTTCTGCTTCAACACGGTCTACAAAGTAAAGAAAATTAGATTTTTATTTTTAGTCAACATGATGTTTGTAGGCCAAAACTCTCTGTTTATGTCAAGCTAGCTGTCACTGCATGTAATGAGCCAGAAAAGCTAAAAGTATAAATCTTCCATTTTTTGTTAACCAGTAAAGAAAAGTAAATACGCAAATCCAGAAGACCTGCACATTTTTATTTCCAATGAATTATTCCATATCTAGGTTGATGAGATGTGCGGTTTATGTCTTTGTTTATCTTTACCTCAGAAAGTAAACTCCACAAATGATAAAATGAAGAAAACAGGAAGAAAGGAATTTATTTGTAGTGAGTGCACAGGGAAAATGTGTAAATACCATACCTACAATAACAGAAAAAAAAAAGAAATACCTGCATCATTTTCTGCTACAACCATCTGTGCATATAAAACCTTTACCTTTGTTAGCTATCCATGAAAAATCAAGACAAGACTGAGGGATAGCTGTCCACTATATCCTCTGAAGAATAACAGATCCAGAAGGATTATTCTGAACCATGACTACAGATACAGCAGATGTTTGTTGTTCTGTTCTTGACCGTTGTTACTCATAACATATTGAAGGGTAGATATAGGTCATATATTTATAGTTGCCGACAGGTGACTTTACCTTGCTTTTCAGCTTGATGAGGAAGGCAATACAAGAGAGAGCTTTCACCCGCAGAGAGTCACTCAGAGTGGTGTCACTGCCCACCTGACAACAAAAATATATTTAACATGTTATTATAATTATTCATGTATGATCCTTCGAGTTGTCAAACATTCTTTGTCAGTTATGAAATAACAATGAAATTCAGAACACAACAGTGGGAAGTTAAGGACAGAATTCAGAAGCTCATACCTCCAAGCACAAGTGAACAATGTCAGCAATATGAGGGACGATGATTGACACCTCGCTCTCCATGAGCTCATTAAACACCTCCATGGCCTCGCTGGCTTGGTTCTGTGCAGACATAGATTAACTCAATAATTTGGTCTGAGTCATCCATACCCTTAAATACACTTAACTGGCAACAGAAGCACCAATACACAGCAAACAGCACTTTTTTTTTTTTTACCTGATCTGCCTTAATGAGGTGTTTCAGTGCGACAATCAGACTTGGGATGATAGAACGCATCTGGTTCTGTAGGGCAGCAAAATGTCACTTTAGTCATTAAAAAGTGTACAAATGTATCCCATTTGTAATGATTTTAATGTCTATATACCATTTGAAAACTCTTCCTGCTAAATGTCAAAGTTAAAACTGTAACACTGCCTCACCATCTCTTCTGTGCCAGTGTATGCAGTTATGGCTGTGAGGGTGAGGATGCAGTAGTACAGGGCTGTTGGGTTGTTGTGGTCCTGCAGTACAATGCTAAACAGCTGTAGCAGCTGGCAGTAGTGAGGCTTGAAAGGCTCAGGATTGGACTCCATCACCTTATTCAGCAGCAGGAGGCCAACCTGTTAGGACAGAAGAGCGTTGATATTCCAAATTTGTTATGACAAAGATCATGTAATAAAATAGAGTGCTGCAGGGATGACATATTTTTGTAAGCCAACCTAGAAATTAGTATGTTTTTTTTCAGATAGTCTTCACAACCACTTTTTAGGATTTTTTAAGCGTAAATGCAATCGCTAGAAGTAAAAAGCTAACGTTAGGCTCTAAACAAATTACACCACCAATAAGCTTCCAACTTGTTATTTGCTTGGCAACAATCAAACAAAACTGCAATTGGAAAATACTGTACATTGTACCGGACACTGGAGTATTTGAAACACTTTAAACAAACTGTAACTCTTAAGTCATAAAATAAAAAAATAAACCACACCACAGTAGCCAAAGTTTATAAATTAGACTAGAAATGTTCAGCAATCACATGAAGGTCCTACTGCAAAAATACAGTTAACTGTAAAATTAGTATATATAATAACCATATCTAAATCGCTAGGTGTTCCATGAGTCCTGTACCTTTCTGTCATGAGGGTTGCTGCTCTTGGTGGATTGATTGAGGAGCTGCAGCAGGGCAGGCCAGCGGTCTGGAGTCTCATGCTTAACCATCATTGCACACAGTTGGGAGAGTGAGTGCTGCACCGTGTGTCTGCAAAATGGAGATACATAGAAATATACATAGAGTTCAGGCTCATTCATACATTATATTTCACATATGCATGGGTACATATGGCCATACTTACTTGAGGTAACATCTTATGACATTTATGACACAGCAAGTTATAATTGTATAAACTGAATAGCTTACTCGGTTTCCTGCATGAAGGCCTGCAACACCACTGCCTTAAGGCTGCATGAATGAAGGAAAACATCACAATTACAACATATTTTCAACTTAATTTCAACTATAACAACTGGGTGTAGTGTCACGATAGTGTGAAATTTTTCAATCAAAAAATAAATAAATGAGCAGACCTTTCTCTATCATTAGGGTTTATCTTCTTCCAGTGCTTCTTCACTCTCAACCTCAGCATCACTGCAGCTGACTGACGAATCTAAGAGGTGAAATCAGGAAAAGATTCCAGGTAGTTTACATAGATGAAAGCACACAGGGGAAAATGATCTATAACTCATGTTGAAGAACTGACGATGAAGCTTCAATTAAAATTAAGTTTATTTTCTAAAATAAGCAGTGCATCACTTTTAGCAGTAGGTTGCAGATTGTACAGGCATCCTTTTTATCAGTGCTCGACTATGCAGATGTAATTTGCAGTAGCATACTGCTGCCCATACTCTCAGCCTCATTACAGGTGACAGATTGTGTCCTCTACGAGAAGGTAGGGTGGACACACTTACCACTCAAAGAAGATGAAACTGTCTTTTTTTTTTTTTAATTACAAAGCCATCCTTAATAAGCAACCATTATTTATTATCACTTTCAAGACTTAGAAATATGGGATAGCATTTTTGCTCACAAGAATACAATACCTTGGATACCCCATAGATGAACTGGAAAAAACTGCATTAGTATTAATAGCTAATATGCTTCTCGTTCGTGGAATAAGCTTTTGGACAAATGTTTAACCTAAGAACAGTTTATTGAATGATGGTTTACATAATGTATGGTCCTGTTTTACTTAATGTGTCTGATGTGTGCTTCTTTTTTTTGGTGTCTGTTTGTGTTGTATTTATGTTTTGTAAAAAGAATGTTAAGTTCACACTTTTTATTGTATTCATTTCTTTTTGATTATGTATCTGCAGGGCACCCATGTGAAAGAAAGCTTTGCTCTCAATTGGTTTCCCCTGATTAAATAAAAAGTCATCTAAGAGTTGACACCCACAACTCACTCTTTAACATACACACAATCATTCTGGAAATTATACTTATACCAAAAAACAATTCTCTCACACACAACATACCTGAGGGTTTTGTGAGCCACTCATGACAGCACACAGGGCTGGGATAATGGCTGGGTCTTTGAAAGCCTGTTTCAGCTGGGCAGTGGCCTAAAAAAGGGACGAAAGAGGTCTCAACACGTTAGACTGGCTGCCACAGTTAGCCAACATAAAGTTACATTATTATAGAAATCACAGGGCACCAAAACATTACAATATAGAGCCAAATGACTCCCAAACCAATCATTTATTTTACTTTTAAAATTAAGTTTAATTTAGCTACTTGTAACTGACAGTAACGTAACACCCATCATGACCAACTGTTTGACAGTTAGCCGTACGTTACCAGACGTTTACTTAGCTAGGTTAGCTCGATAACCGTTAGTAAACCGTTAAGCTAGTTTTCAAACTCGCCGTCTGTCTAACAAACTAAATAAATCTTATTCTAACTTGAACAAAGTTATTTGAGGCGTTACCTGCTGAATAACAGCATTGTCCGGCTGAGTCAGCTGTGAAAGAATTAGCTCAAGTTCCTCTGTCATCTCGACGGCTCAGAGCTACTACCTTTACTGTGACCGTTAACTTTAATATTTCTAATTAACCGGGATAGATAAACGAGTTGTCCTTTCGCGGTGTGGTTACCAACGGTGTCCCAAGTGTGGTACAGTTGTAAAATGAAAGGAGCCTCTGTGGGCAGGTCACTAGATATCGAGTCTGCCGTGACGATAAAAGTCGGATACGTATGAAGTTATCAAGCCAAAAAGGCGAGTCCGGCAGAATCGAGTCCCTAGCTCGGTCTGGACTGGTCCGTTAGGGCTCAACTGCCAGCACGCGGGACAGAACCGGCCAGGAGTTCCACGCGAGTTGAGTTAAAGGGACCTGCTGCTGTCAGTGTGAATTCAGGCCGATAGAAACAAACAGCGCCCTCAGCCGGAGAGGAGGGCGTGGTGCAACAGACACAAAGCAAGCAATGTCATTTAAATGTTATACTACTACTTATACACTTGTGTTTTACTCCACTACATTTAAGAGGGAAATATTGTACTTAAAATATATATATTGTATTATTATATTACTTAAAGGTGGAGCTCATTTTAATTACTTTATCTACTGCTGGGTTGTTGAGTCTATGTTGTTTATTAGTTGGCAATATTTTGAATTAATAATCTGAATCTGCAAAGTAACTAGTTATTAAATAAATTCAATGGAAACAAAGAGGAATATTTCCCTCTGAGGTGTAGTGCAGTAGAAATATAAACTACCATAAAATGGAAATGCTAAAGTAAAGTACGAGGATCACAAAATTGTACTTAACAGTACCTGTGTACATGTACTTAGTTACTCTGCACTATTGCTAGTTGTTACTTCACAGATTGTTACATACAAAAGATAGACTCAATTGAAAAACTATGAAACTACCCAAGTTATATTAGTATCGTAGTTTGTCTTTATTTGACCAGCTAGCCGCTACAACATTAAATTGTTGCTTAGACAAATCAGTTATGATAAAACAACAGTGAAAGGGACCATTCCACATGATGAGTCCTTTAACTTTTGATAGAAACATTAGGACAATTTAGTCTATAATACTACCTTTTTAGTGAAGGACTTTTACTCATAATCAAGTACATTTTTGTGGTATTACTACCTTTAATAAGGTAAAGGACCTAAACAAGTACTTCTTCCACCACTGATTTACATCAAAACACAATTACTGATTAAACTACAGAGAAGGATTGCATTTAAAGGTGCCTTCTGGTTGCAGTTAGGAGATGGTAGCCACAAAAGAAATCATTTGCATACTTTTCAGTCAACAAAAGAGATACTTATGGTCTTGCACTTCACGCCCAAAACACCCATTTCTGAAAAAACAACATCAGTGACTGATCTGCACTATACAAGAGAGGAACAAAAAATAAATCATGTAATGTATACCTTGAGGAAATGAAGAGGTCTAATTCAGCACACGTTTTTTTTAGATATACTGTACTAACGCCTACCGGGTAATCAGTATTTACTGTTTCGTCTTTATTTCAGGAGGGTAAGAAAATCTTCCAATGTTTATGTAGTAGTGAAACGATAGATATGCAGACAAACCATAACAGATTAAAATGATCCAATGTATGGATACTCTAGCTTTTTTCACAATAGCAGTGCCTCACAAAATACAGTACAATAAGCCTTGTCGTCAAAGGCCAATCTGTTGTCCTCTCGCCACATACCAATGCTAATGAACTGCACACCTGTTCACCCACACCCGATACACACCTACACCATCAACCCCCCTCCTGCTCATACAAGGTCAGACAAACAAACCCTGTCCAGGCAGAGATCAGTAGAAATGCTAATGTACCCATTAGGCTTACTGTTCTTGCATCAATTCATCACTAACTGAATCATTACCATGTCAATACAGCAAAAGAGGGGGAACACAAACAACCACTTGGACGGTAACGTGCAGCTAATCTAAATCGTTTGTGTGAAAAGGATTGCAAATGGTGGTAAAACAGTGTCCAACCCACTTTACCGAATTGGGGGGAAGTTGGGATTTGAAGCTATGGTCTCGGTCTTTGAACACTTATGTTGCAGAAATGAAGGAGTTTTAATTCATGTTTGAGGCTAAATGTATTACACCGTATTACGCACTTTTAAACCAAACATTCTGTGGAATACCTCTTAGTATGCTGCTCCACTGCCTTAGATTTATATTTGTATTTCTCAATTATTAACAATAACGCTGACCAAGAAGTATTGGTGGTTCATAAAGTATTCATGCTTGAGACCCAGATACTATATTTAGTATATTGATGTCATCTCAAGCTCATGAAAATATAATTAATTATGCCATTGGGGGAGTTAACAGACTCATGCCCGTGGTTAAAAAAGCACTGAAGCTTATGTGCTGGCAAGGCAGCATGTGACTGTTATTTACTATTAATACAGCCCTTTTTTGTAAATAATTGATGTTTTGTAAAACTATTTGGTCCACAAAAGCCCTTCCCTGCTGAGCTATATCCATTTCTGCACAATGTTTTCATCCAGGCAGGGAAGCTTGTTTTGTAAACCAACGTTTAAGATGCCATAAAAATATCTTGTTTTCCTGAACTGCATTATCAGCGAATTGCAATACTGTCCTTTCCGTATTGGGGATATGATGCTTCTGATAGCTGAAAGTGTGCTCCTTAAACAAACACAAACACAAAACATAACCAGTAGTAATTATCTGAGCCTCAAAGGTCTTGATAAGAGACAAATCTCTTGATTGCAAATACCGGATTAGGGCAACACAATCAGTGGAATTAGGGCTGTGGAGATACAGTAGGTCGGACTATGAAAGACTAGGCAAAGGCATTTGTGAGGGCATTTGAATGAACTCATAGTGTGAGCACATTATCAGCTGAAATAATTAAAGTCTTTATATTTTGACATACAGAGGCTCTTCAACAAGATTAGATTCCTTATCAAGCAAACGTATGTTGTGCTGGAGTAGAGCATTCATATTACCAAACAAATAATTGTCACACCATGAATGTGGGCCTTGACAAAAGTCATTCCAATCCATTAAAACTCACGTATAACACTTTGTGACATTTTACTTTGTCTGATCTGTGGTATTAGAAGATTAAAAGATAAAGATATTTTGCACTATTTGTACATTTTTGTAAATGTTTGCATCTTATACTGTCTCTTACTGTGTATTGCAACTGTTGCACAACAATTTCCCTCCGGCTAAATAAAGTTATATCTTATCTTTTCTAATTCTAGACTTAGCATATCTAATGCAAACATTTTAATATCGGTATCTTGGTGCCAGTGTTACATAAGTATACTTCGAAAATGGTTAGTATTCAATAGCTCTTCTAACTTTGCTTTCCTTTTGTCTCCAAACCTAAAAAAACAAAATTATTTAATTAAAGCAAAGAATTAACCTCGGTGGCCAATGAAATGTTCGGTGACTCGAAGAGATTGGCTCAAATGACCCGGACCCCCACCTCCACCTCCACCCTGCCCACACCCACACACTCTTTATAAACCGCCTCTGGGAGGCTGCGCGCAATTTTGGAAGTTAGTCGGCCCCGCTTGTTGAAACCGGACAGGTCTTGTTGGGATATACGGGGTTGTCCTGCTCGATTTTAAACCATTTTTAAACCAATACTCGAGCTTTTCGTGTATTGTTTCTGTTGCTTTTTAATTTTTTTTTTTTTTAACGTGACACACACACTTGCTGGAGAAATGGCCGACTGGAAGGCGCAGATAAGTTACAACTACAACCCTTCGTACCATGCATATGCCTACGGCCTCGTGTACCAGCCCGGCCCCGAGCAAAGCCACGGGAACCTGACCAGCTGGGGCGAAGCGGCTGCAGTCACGGATTTGAGCAACTACAATGCCGGGGTGACGCAGGCCTACTACGCCACCGCCGCCGCCAGAACCCGGGAAGAGTCTCCTCCTGGCAGTCCGGAGCAGCACGCCATGAACGGCCATGGGCACTACCAGGGCTCCGGGGTTGTGTACCTCGGTGACACCCAGGCAGGCCGCCTGCTCCTGGCCGCACCTCACCGGGCTGCCTACGATGCACGGCCACAAGAGGTCAGGCGGGCCGGGAGCGACACGACCAGTGACTCGGAGGCACACACCTCACCGGGTAGGTAGCGACCTGTTCTGGGTTAACCACGAACATGCACAAATAAACCTGTGGGGAGTCGATACTTACAGGTCGCAGTTGGCAGGTAAAAGCGACAATTTCTTCAGCCAGAACTGACCATGAAGTCCAATTCAGGTCCATCTTGGTTTTAAAGTTTCAGATATCCCGCCTCTGAGTTCACTGAGCGCCCGTGGAGTCAGTGGCGACATCTCGCGACAGAATTTGAGAACAAAACAAAAAGTACATAAATACTAAGCAGTCTTAAAAGTTTTTAATGTTACTTTTCTTCTTACAAAATCTTACTGGAGTGTAAGAAACGCCACGAAGTTTCTCTAATAGGTTATTTATTTATTAATTATATTGTATGTTCCTCTTAGTGGACATCGGGGCAATGATTGCCTAAACAATTCATAAACCATTCACTAAGACATTTAATATTAAAGGCATTGTGCTTACTTTTTTAGCCGGTTATACATAGTGTGTGCATGTACACAACATCCTTATGAAGAACAGAAAAATATCTTGTATTATCTTGCATCTCCCTTACTGCTATAAAACGTGTTTGCTGCAATTCCTCAAACACGGTACATTAAATAGACTGAAATAGATAGACATGCATGAGTCTTTAAAATATAGGCTTCGGTGACATGTCCTCCCATAGAGGACGCGTATGAATTGCTGGATCTCAGAAGGATTTGTATCCTATATCCCTATGGAAATGGGACATAGTCGTTCAGAATTAATGTAAAGATTTCTATACAGTTGAAATACTAACACCCATGCTTTGGCAAATGCTCTGATCCATTTTGACCTTGGTCACCTGGTTTATTTTCTCTCACTTAGATTCATGGAGTTCTGGCAGCAGCAGAGAAGGAAGTCTCCCCCAGACAGACCCTGCTACCTGGGTGAAGAAGGAGCTTAACGAAGAGGCTAGCAGCAGGAGCCCTGGTGCCAGCGAGGATGTTTCCAGCTCTCTCATGGAGGAGCCACTGCCCTTTGCCGTCAATGTGAACGAGGGCGCCAACAACACTCTACATGCACCCGTAACTGCCCCGAAGAAGCCAAGCACTACTGCTGTAAATAACCCCAAAGGAAAGGTCCGGGCAGCCTTCTCAGAGAGTCAGATGAATGCTCTTGTCCAGCGTTTCAGTGTTCAGAGGTACCTCACCCCAGCTGAAATGAAGAACCTTGCAGAACTGACGGGGTTGACATACAAACAGGTGAGGAATTAAAATAAGTTGGATCACAAGCACAACAAAATGTATGCAACTGTTTCTGATCGGCTGGGATCTCTTCTGCTTTGCAGGTTAAGACTTGGTTTCAGAACCGAAGGATGAAGCTAAGGAGGCACCAGAAGGACACCAGCTGGGTGTCTGAGTGCTACAACAAAGGCAGCCCAATTCGTGGACCCATGTACACCAACATGCCTTCACATATCCCACCTGTTAGTAGCTCCCATTATTTTCTCAAAGCATAAAAGTGTGATTGAACCATTGTCTTGCCCAGATTTCCTGTTAACTGATAACAGAGAAACAGTGGCTTGGACATAAAACAATACGTCCATAATGGAGGCCTAACCATAGTCCGGTTATGGCCTTAAAGGCGTGACGAAACACTGCCAAACAATATGCTGTGATGTAAGACTCTATACATTTTCTGCTTCTACTAATTTGAACCATCGCCTTATTGCCTTTCAGTATCAGGGAGACGCCCGGCCCCAGATCAAGGAGCATTACAACCAACACATGATGGAGACGGCCTTCAAGAAGACTCCGCAGAACATGGCCTTCTACCTGGCTGCTATGAACTCTGCAACTGGATCTGCTGGCTACCCCTCCTGGCCCCCCGGCTCATCCCAGACCGCCATGCCTAACAGGCCCCAGGCGTCTGGTTGGTCGATGCCCCAAGGCGTCGGCCACTATGAATACAACCCCATTGCGTTCAACTCAGCCAGCGCCGCCTCTGCAAGTAACGCTGTGCAGGACACGAGCTTCGACGGCAAAGATGGGGAGCCGGTCGACAGCCGCAGCCCCTTACACACAGCCGTGGTACATAATATCAGCCAGTAGTCAATGTTGAGCCGCTAAGCTTATGAGCGTTTCTGTAAAAGTTACCCAACAGCCATGTTGATATCTTTGTATTCAAGTTTCCTGACTGAGTTTGTAATTAATTTAGGTCATTTTTGCATGGTCAGGTGTACATATACCTTGTTCATTCTCTGTTCAAAAGTATTTTACCTTGAAGTTTTATTTTTTATATGCAACTATTTAATGTATGTTGGTGTGTGTTCTTTGCGCTTGGTGATGCAAGATGTGTCCAAGTTGGATGTATTCTTGGATCACATTGTTTTTTTTGGAACTGTTATAAGGCAAAGTACCGATACAGATCTGATGCGCACACATTTTTCTATAAACTCGATTTCACTTTAGCAACTTTTGTTTCACTGAGTTTTTTTTTTTGAGAGCATGACACGTGGTAACTTGCATTTATGCATTAATTTTCTCCAATTTGTGATTGAATGTGACTGATGGGGTTGTGGAAAAAAGTGAAGCAAGATACGCTGGGTAGTTTGTCAGTCCATACCCAAAAGATTAGAAGTGTAGCATTTAACATAATAAAAATAGTGTTTCAATTGACTCTACAATATGTACAGTAAATGGATGCTTATGAAAGAAATAAAATCCTGGGTAAAACAAATTAGCCCAGAGTGGTTTTCTGGCAATATTGTATTAAAAGCATTTTATTGAAAAGACTATATTTACAGTGGAACCAAAATCTGTCAACGGTGACCATAGAATACGTTAACAATATTGCTCCCTTTACCAACATTTTCGCAACATCTCTTAATCTACAATGCATTTCTCATCCACTGTAGGGCCATGTGGAGCCTGACGGGTCCAGTGCAAAACGTTCTATTTGAATAGGCTGCAACAATTGTGTGTGGGGAGTATAATTGCAAGTAATGACACAGTACTGCTGCAGACTTCATCAAAACTACAGTATGAGTGAGCTCCTTCAGTGGGTAACTGGTGTAATGTGGGAAATAAAGACTAGATCCGGCCAAGCTTTGCGAGACCATGAAGTATGAACCAGGTTCCACACTACATCATACAATGATTAAACACATTCACTCGCCTATCATGATAGGACACAGTCATCCCTTTGTACAGATAAATCCCATTTTATCATTAAATACACAATTCGCTCATCCAACCAACTATCCCATGTGGAAATTACTATAGTTCAATCATTGGCTTGTGAAATCAAGGTAAAGGCCCCCGTTTCTCCTCTAATTGGAGGTTTGTGTATGATTGAAAGCAAGAGAGTATAATAAGGATTGTTTATAGCTGGGTGTCTGTGTATGCACATTTCATGTCTAGTCCATCTTGAGGCTACGGTAGATGTAGCGAATAAAGGCCAGTGAGGCCCAGAACGACACGCTGCCCAGCATCAGTGAGAAGACCATCGCTGTGAGCAGAGAGTAACCGAAGAACTCTGTGCTCTGCACCAGGCCGCTCATAGAGGACCGGTTCCGGTAGTAGAAAACAGAGTAGACGAAGATGAAGAGGCCGGTGGAGCCGGTGCTCAGGACGCTCCGCCACCACCACTGGTAGTCTTCGCCGGACAGCAGGAAGTAGGTGAGTGCAACGGAGATGCAGGCACCAACTGAGAGGAGGATGGCGAAGACGCACAGCAGGATGCCATAGAGGGTGTAGTGCTCTCTGCCCCAAACCGTGGCAAAGATGTAGTACAGCTCCACTGAGATGGCACTGAAGGAGGACATTGATAGAAAGGAGGCATGAGTGTGTACAAAATTAATTCAAAAGGCTGTACTTTCAATATTTAAAAAAAAAAAAAAAAAAGATTTAAAATGAAATAGAATTTGAATAGACTTGGAGATGGTGCTGTGCTTTACAATTAATCTAAAAACTATAAAAACTACATTTGAAAACCTACATTTTAACCTTGCTATGGAGAGGGGAACTTTAAATTCACCCTTTGATTGAATCACCCTTTTCCCACACATGAAGACGTCTCACCTGAATGGCAGGAAGCCGCCAATGGCCATGTGTACAGCCGTGTGTTTGTACCAGGGCTGCGTAGGGATCTGCCGGGCGATGTTGCGAGTGCGGCAGGGCGCCTGGAAGCTGCCGGCTCGGTTCTTTCCCACAATGCCGCCGATGACGGTGAGCGGGAAGCCCACCAGCACCCAGGCACCCAGAATGAGGAGCACGGTGGTGGCCGGCAGAGCCTGAGTGGAGCCGCTCCACCAGTGGATTGAGTTCACAACACTCCACGTCAGGAACAGAGGAGCTGTGGGAATAAAGGACCAATTAAATAAAGATACACATCATTCTTTCAGAAAATGTGTCTCAGAGTATTGCTAAAAATTACTCATAATATAAGTGTTTTTAATTATTAAAATACATTATACATAAAATAATAAATAAACACTAATGGAGATCATAATACACTAAGCTTTAGAAATTACACTATGAAAATCTATAAAAGCTCTAAGAGCTATTTGGCTTGGGTGAATTCATCAGTATTCATTTGTTCCATCTTTAACTTGATTATCTAATTTGTCAATGACAGTTTAATGCACAAATGGAAAACATTGAGAGGGAAATGTGACAGTCTTGACGAGAAACAGGAAGAAATAAAGAGGAAACCAAGCAAAGATGGATGATGGATGGAGAGAAATGGGAATAAAAACATCAAACTATTGGCAGATGTGAGATGTGAGAGGTGATTATCTGAAGCCATTACAGACTAATTGAGCTTCCATTAACTGCGATGAAACTAATGAACATTATTTGAGAAAACATTTCGGGATTGAACTTTCTTACCCTGCTCCTACAACCAAAGTGTGAAGTGATCCCAAACCCTTCTTATCGGACTCACCGGAGAAGAGCGACGAGGTGAGGATGATGTTCCACACCCAGCGCTGGCCGTTGATCTGCGTGTAGAAGCAGCACGACACGTAGCCTGACACGCAGCTGGTCAGAGCGTACAGGACGATGGCCGCCGAGTTGATGGCACCATGGCGGTGCACATTGAACATTCCCAGCAATGCCATGAAGATGATTCCTAAGAAGGAGACATTAGAGCGATCAGCCTCCTGTACATAGGACTTTTGGTATATGCATCATCAGGTTTCTAGTTGTTGTGTCACTCTGCCCGTCAGTACAAAGACTGCTGCTACGGGTCAGTGCTGCTCAGAACTGGCCTGCTCAGCTTTCAAACAGAACAACGATCCCGCTGATACCGTTTGGAATTTAATAGTTCAATGTGTGAGCGTGTGTGTCCACGTTCAGCGGTGTGTGTTGCTGTGTTTGGGTGTATTTGATGAATGAATGCTTACCTGTGGCAAGAGTAAGGAACTGAGCCCCCACTCCCAGCACGGCACACAGCAGGCTTTTGTAAGGGGGAAACCTGAAGACGTCGGTGTGTATGATCTTCCAGCCGTTGTCTCCCTGGTCCAGCTCATCACAGCCGCCCTCCTCCTCCACATTGTACCTGCAGAGGAGGGGAAAACGCTTTCACCCAGGATGTTATCATGTACCTGACGAGCAGTTGTCCACAATATGAGAAGGGACGATAAAGATAAAAATCAATGTTCCTAGACTGCCTTATCGGAGTTATGTTCCTGTTCTTGGATTTAGATTTATTTGATGCTCTCTTTTTAATTTGCTTATTTTTGATACGGTTCCAATCTCAAAATGCAATCCTAGATCTTTCACATCATCCGTTTTATATCTGTGATTGTACATGAATAAAATAGTATAATTTTTTCATAAAAATGGAAATGTACTTTGTTGATTTATGTCTGTATGTAACCTTATATCAGCGCACACTATTTCAGGAGAAGACCTACACATATGTAAGAACGAAGAGGTCAGGAGGAAAAGACTACCTAAACTACCTTATACCTGCACTCAGATTCATGTTTAATCCACAGCAGTATGTCCAACAGGGAATACAGAAATATTAACAGCCAAAATGTAATTATTCAAAAGTTGAAAATAATTTAAAATCAGACAATTAACTACCTGATCGCAGTTAGTACAAACAGTATATACAGTACAATTAGGGTCACACCCACTGACTATTTTTTATCATTGACCAATGTCTTTTCAATTAATCAATTGATTATGTGATGATGATGATGATGATGATGATGATATCTATAAAATGTCTTGTGAGAAATGCCTTTAACATTTTCATCTTCAAATTGCTTGTTATGGTGGAAAAAAAATAAAACAATTAGAAAATACATTAAAAAATAAATATTTAAAAGATATTTAAATTACAATGATATAAAAAAAAATAATAATTTTTTAAAAAAGAAAGAAGAAAAGCAGCAAATCCTCACATTTCAGAAGCTGGAACCTCCAAATATTTGGCATTTTTGTTTCATAAAAAGGACATCAGAATCATCAAAACGACTGTTGATTGATTATCCGTTGGTCGACCTAATATGTATTTGCAAACAGATAAAACTTATAATAATAACTATGTTTAAGGATTTTGAATATCCTCTGCTAACAGCCTCCCTAAGATTCTTTTTATTACCCAAAGTGATGCTGACGATGCATTGAAGTCTTTTTCATACCTTTCTATATTAAAAAGACATGAAACCTAAAGTTTTCCATACATTGGCCCAGAACCACTTGAGCTCCTTCCCTGACTAACCTGGCAAAGTCATTCTTAAGGACCCGCATGAGGATGATGATGACGAAGCCCAGCAGCAGCACCACCAGCACCAGCGAGTTAATAATGGAGAGCCAGTGGATCTCAAGCGTTTTGGGGAAGAACGAGTAGTCTCTGAGGCGCTCGGCTCTCCTGGAGTGAGGCAGAGGGGACTCAAACCAGTGCACACTGTAGGTGTGGGTGACAGTCAGGCTGCCTCCACCCACCCCGACTCCACCCACCACTGCACCTGCGCCCTCCTCCAGGGGAACAGGTTTGACGTCTTTAACTGAAACATTAGCGAAGATCACCGAGTCACCGTTGTACTCGATGTTGAAGTCTAGATGAGTCCACAAACCCACCTGTTGGAGGAGAGCGAAGAGGGCAGGGAGAGAGACAAAAGAAAAAGAAAGAGCGAGTGAGAAGAATAACACTTAGTGTGGTTCAGCTGAAACAGCAACTTTGCATAAAGATAACACCTCACACGGCCTTTTTCTTTTCCGCCCTCACATAATCCAATCTACTCCACATATCCAACAAACCCTTCAGACGCACAAAGAGGTTTACCTTGTGGCTGTGAGGCAGGAAGCCGCTCTCCTCTATGTAGCCCACAAACCCCCAGATTGGAATGTCATCCAGGACAAATTCAAAGTAAAAAAGCTCCTCGATGGCCTCACGAAGTTCATCCACCTGACGCACACAAAACACATCCACGATCACACCCCATGTGTTTTAGGAGCCACGGCATTTTAA
This sequence comes from Bovichtus diacanthus, assembly GCA_943590825.1. Taxonomy (NCBI): domain Eukaryota; kingdom Metazoa; phylum Chordata; class Actinopteri; order Perciformes; family Bovichtidae; genus Bovichtus; species Bovichtus diacanthus. Next base: position 2,212,170 of record CALSBV010012432.1, read on the forward strand.
TTGTATTGTTTTGAAACTATGTTAAGCAATGATACCAAAAGTACTCGCAGGATGGTTGGTTATGTTACAAGGTTATATAAAATGCTACTTGTCCAGTGACCAATTTATGACATACAGTAATGTCAATTCAAAATCAAGCTACTTAATAGATTTTAAACAGTTTAAATCCCCTATGAGCCCAGAGCATTGAAGCTTAACCTAAGACGTCTGGCAGTGTACAAAGTGTTAAGTTCAAACTGTCCCGGTCTTGTGTAAATAAATACCTGTTTCTCTGAAAGAGTGAGCTTGCAAAGAGTTTTTTTCTCCACGTTCTCTCTGAATCGAATGTAATATAAGGACTCTGCCATCCTGTCACCATCCAACACTTCTCCCAGACTCAGAGACTTGTGATGCACCTGAAGAAGAAGTGTTACAATATGCGTAACAGAGTAAAAAAAAAAGCAGCACAAAGCAATAGTTGGTGGCAAATTTGGGTCGCACCAACGCAACCACACTTCAGTCAAGAAATAAACCTTAAACAAAGGGAAATAAATTATTAAATAATACCTTGTGTCTCTGGGTATATTACTTAAAATGTTATACTGTGTCGAAAATGCATTTGAACATATTCTTATAGCAAAACACCATCCATCTTCCTGGAAAAGTTTTCTTTTTTTTTTTTCATTCTGTATTCATTAAACTGCGTTCATATTTGATGACAATCCAGCCCTCTTCAGTGAAGTCCTAAAATAAAACATCCTGCTCACAATGAAACTCATGGACACAGGAAGAAATGCCATCTTAGCCATTTCATTAGACCCTTTTGGCCTGCTGGAGATACGGTACCTTTCAGATAAATGTTACAAGAAATGCTGATACTTGTGTGCAATCCTCAGATAAGTGCCTACATTTAGCATGATAAAATAATCTCCAGCTCCTCTGTCAACTTCAACAGCCCATCAATACACAGTGAAACAGAACAAAGACTGACCTTCTCCGGCCTGCAAACAGGCAGGGTGTAGTAGTGATACGTCTCCTGGGGGTTATGATAAGGGCCCACTTTGTTGACATAGAGAGTCACGTTGTGCCCCTGTTTGTAGCCCACTGCCCAGCCTGAGAACAAGCACAGGATCAAGACGCAGTGCAGGCCCATCGTCCTCTGGCAGCCCCCTGGCAGGTGTCCTATTCCACACTGCATAACCCCTGGTGCAAAGATGGACAGTTCATCAGTTCATGAGGGACAGTTGTGATTTACACTACGTCTGTCCTGAGACTCACAGCATGCTTCTCATTTCAAGTCAAGAAAATGAGGTCATGTCTATTCCACTTAGACCTGATATGCGATGATTTATGCATCAAGTGGAAAATTTTATGCAATGTCACTCCCTCAACGTTCTAACAAACACAGCAGAAAATTAAGAGAAACACTCAGCCAGAACTGTGAGACACTCTGTAACCGCTGTGGGTTACAATGCTTTTCATCCATTTCATCAGTCCAGGGGGGCTTAAATTAAATGAGCTCCATCAGTTTTTAGCCGTCTTTCAAGAGTTTGTGAGAGTATACACAAAATGACATTGCCTACAGATGCTATTCTACAGGTCCATTAAAAATGCTTAATGGGTCTCCCCAGAATTCCTCGGAAGGCTGTTGCTTTCAACTTCAAAATGTATTGGTAGCATTTTGTAGACTGCATAGTAATCTTGCATGCTAATATTCATTAACACCGCATATTGAAAGGGAAATGATGATGCTACAGTTGAGTGTGATGCTACAGCGCCATTGTTTCCATTTTTCTTATAGGAAAGCCCTGTTATAGCAGCAAGTAGGCAGGCTTCTACAAAACTAATGACCTAGCACACTATGTATTTAAAATCAATAGTTAAGCGATTATAAGCGACAATAAATTGTGTCCTCAACCTCACAGTGCGAAGCAGTTTTATTACTTTTAAAAAAAGGAATTTAAGAGGTTGATCCACAGTCAGCAATGATGTCACATTACTGGTCAAATGTCACAGCGATGCAAAACTTGTGAGTTGTCTGTATGTTGCAGTTTTATTGCAACTCAATCTAGTTAATAACAATTTATATTCTGTGTTGTGCATCATCATCATGACTTTCAGTGTTAATGTTAAAAGAAAAGTTGGAATGCTCTGGAGACAGAAGATTTCAATTTAAATGTGAGAGCCCTTAAGGGATAGTATACACATGTTCTTGCTGAATGGTGGGCATGTTTTTCTCACACTAAAATATGGATTTAGCTGGTTTCTGACCAGATTGACATAGAGAGTGACATAGAGGGTGGCACTGGCCTGGGTGTGCTCTCTGTTGAATTCTCTTTTTAAGTTTCAGCAAGGGGAAGTCTCAAGAAGCTGATCACTTGTCAAAGATCGTCTGTGTCAAACTGTTTCCTGCTATGCCTCTGTGCCCAATTTGATCAGATTGTTTTCCATGAACCCAAGTATGTAGATAGGATTTAACACAGAATTATCAGCAGCAACTAACCACTATAGCCATAGCAGCCAAGCTTTTAAAAACTCGTTGTACTGACATCTAGTAAGTTAAGTAACAGCTAAATGGACTATTCCCTAATTTGCTGCACTAAGAGTAAGAGCAAGGTCAAGTATCAAAGTGCCAGAAAACGCAGGATACCAGGACTCCCCGTACAGAAACGTGACTATAATGCTGAGCCGCACTGACTCATGTAAAACCAACAACTTAAATATATCAACACTGCGTTATTCCAAAAAGGCACATTGCATTTTCAGCATGGCGACCCACATAGACAGGAAATGACTACAGGCAAGAAGTTATAAAACATCTGCACTACCAGTGTCACTGTTGTGTCACTTCAGTTCCAATGCTGCAGATCCAACTCAACCTGTCCGTCCGCCTGGTTCCTCGGACTCCAGGCCCCGACAGGCTCCTCTCTGCTCCGGTATGCGCCGACGCTTGAGCTCAATGTAAAGATTTACAGCTGAACATCTTGGAAATCCTTGACGCAATCTCCCAACGTATTATGCATTCATTGCGATCCTACCCGCGTACACCAAGTACTTTTATTGACACATGAGCCAGTGTAGAAGAGGGGGTCTGACTCCACGTCACCTTAAAAAATAAAAATAACGACGACTCGGTTGAGTTTTCCGGAGTGGGCGGAGAAACAAAAACACACCTCCGACGTTACTGGTTATTCGCAGCAGGTAAAATGTTCCTCTCACGAGCGTTTTGGAAATTAACGTGGTTTATTTTAGTGCTTTAACGACACCAAAAACCCACATTTAAACCGTTTGAATCCCTACAAAAGCGACTCTGTTATTTTTCTGTATTGACCGGATTTCTCTCAACCTTAATGAACCAATGAATGCCCTTCCAGTACTTCCGCATTAGAACTCAGGCCTGTTTAATCAAACCTGCACCATCGAGGCGCGATTCTTCAGCGTCTTTGACGATGCCCTGTTCGATAGATTGATAGGTCATGTCTGTTATTTGATTTCCCGCGAAAGAGACGCAATTCCTCGCGCCCGAGAAAAGTGCAGTGCACACTAACTCGAGTGGAACAGCGAACTGGTGAGTTTAAAACAATAAAACAGTTTAACCTAAATCAACATGTTAATTGTAGCGATGCATACGACTGCTGTTCGTAAAAGCATGTACATTATGAATGTGACATTGTTTATGTTTTAGACCTGCAGCAGCAGCTTTAAAACTCTCTGTGCGACAAAGGCGCTTGCCTGGACACGTTATGTCCCCGCAAAAACGGACAATTTAATGTGTCCGTCATTCACTGTAAATCCACACTCATATAAACAAGCTTATGTTTTGTTTTAGGTATAACCAGAAGCTGTTCTTTAATTCGGCATTCATCTGACGAAGCAGGACATATAAATACATTGTAATCTTCGTGTTCCGTTATGTGCTAAACATCGTTGGGGGACTTCAATTCTCCCTTTAGAAAGTGTAGTGTGATGAATATGACAATATAATTACTAAACATTATTTCATTGTTTTTCAGACTTTTGTGATTTCAGTTTGAGCTTCAACCCGGCACAATGGGAATCCAGGGACTTACTAAACTGATAGCTGACAATGCCCCTGGTGCCATCAAAGAACAAGACATCAAGAACTACTTTGGTAAATGTTACAGGTCCCTGTTGCTATATATTGATGATTAGGTCTGCATAAGAAATAAGAATGAGATCAGATAGAAGGTAAATGATCTCCCTTGGGTAAATTGGACCAATGCCATCAGACAGTATGGGGACATGAGAGATGGAGGATGAATCCCTTCCATTAATGGCAGCCATGTCAGATTATTGGTCTACTTAATTCAATAAAAATTAATCGAGCCCGCGACCAAATGATTCAGTAGTTACCCAGCAATTTGTCATGGGGTGTACTAATAATTTCAATTTGATGGTTCAGAACCTTCTTTCCTTGGTCATGTATTAACAAAACGGGGGCAATTTTTCTTTTTCAGTCTGCCATATGATTCTTTATTATTTAAAGTGTAACATGTGGAGTTCCAGCTGTAGGTTATTATGCAGTGAGTTCCATTAAGACTACACAATGCCTCTTTTATGTAATTCAGGTCTGAACCTTTGAGCACATGAAATAATCTAATGCTTTATAATATTGTGAATAAAGGCTTGCATGGAAACCAGGTTATAGATGGCAATGCCATTGTTTTTGAGATCCCCTGCTGTTTTGAACATGTCAAATAATTCTTTGCTATTCTGAACTTTTGCAGGCAGGAAAATTGCTATAGACGCCTCCATGTGTATCTACCAGTTCCTTATTGCTGTGCGACAGGACGGGAACCTTCTGCAGAATGAGGATGGCGAGACGACGAGGTACCACCACCACCACAAGACACTTTAAAAATGCAGACTGGAAGTTGTAGAAGGAGACACAGTAGTTATTGGATTGATCCTAGACTATGAAGCTCAGATATGGACACAAGGCTGAAATATTTCATATGATTTCTCCTTTTCTCAGCCACCTGATGGGAATGTTCTACCGGACTATCCGCATGCTGGAACACGGCATCAAACCTGTGTACGTGTTTGACGGCAAGCCCCCACAGCTCAAGTCAGCAGAGGTTAGTATGGGCTCTTAGTTCCTCTGGTGCTTCTCTCCCTGCATTCTGTGATTGTGGATTGGTATTCTTTATTTATTATCATTGCTGTCGTTTGGACTTCACCCTGTGATCATGATCACCAGTGTGGTCAGAACTGTGATATGATGATTTTTGACTTTCTCTGCCATGTTTAACCACAATGTTAGTCTTTGTAAACTGTTGTTATATAGATCAGAAAACTCTTACAGACTTTCATTTGCTCTCGCTCTATTATTAGGATAATTGATTAGGTTTGTTTTTTGTAACCTACCTCCCCTTTCTCTTGTTTAATCTTTCTCTTACTCTGTCTTTGTTTTTCTTGCCACCCCTAGTTGGAGAAGAGAGGCGAGAGGAGAGCAGAAGCTGAGAAGCAGCTTGCAAAAGCCCAGGAAATGGGTACAGTTACAGTTTTTCTCTCCGTTTATTGAACAATAATCGAGAGCGGTCTGTGTCAGTCTGGCTTTATTGTGCTGTGTTTTATGTAGGCAGTGTGTAAATAGCAGGGGTGTAAACCAATGTGATCAGTCTTGATACTTATTATATTTAAGCTTTATTTACATGTTTAGAGATTGTAAAAGCGTTTTACTTTGGTTATGTATTAAAATGTCTGCAAAAATGGTTTGTCTCATCCCAGGGGAACAAGAGAATATCGACAAATTCAGCAGGCGTCTGGTGAAAGTCACCAAGCACCATAATGATGAGTGCAAGAAGCTGCTGACCCTGATGGGAGTGCCCTATGTTGAGGTTAGAGCAACTCTCACTTTGCAAATCTTGCTGGCTTTAAGAATATTTCCACATTTGTATCGATTGTGATTTTGCTAACTAGTTTTTTGGAATCTTTCCCATGAGGGTGTTTTTCCAGTTGTGTGTTTATAGTCAGAATAGACTTTAAAGGCTCAGAAAGACAGATTTGCTAAAAGAAGTATATTTTTGTTGTTGCTTTGACACCGGAACCCGAATGCCTTCAACCTTTTTAATAAATCTGAAGAAAAGGATATTTAAATACGAAGTTAATATACAGTGAAACGCCTCCTGCTCTACTTTATGCCTGGCAACTTAAGTCTTTTCCCCCATGTCGGAGAAATCAATTGCAACAGGATAGGTCTGGATGCATAATTCTGTGAAATGTAATTTGATGTGTTTTTGTTTTGTAGGCTCCATGTGAGGCCGAGGCCAGCTGTGCTGCTCTGGTTAAAGCAGGGAAGGTGTTTGGCACAGCAACAGAGGATATGGATGGGCTGACCTTTGGGACAAATATCCTGCTCAGACACCTCACCGCCAGTGAAGCAAAGTAAGCACCTGCATCCCACCGTTACTGCATCGTTCATGTCCTGTTAGTCTATAGAGATGTTCTGAGAAACACCACATGCTACAGGTGCTACAGCCATAGAACCATACTAAAGAGTAGCACGGCAGCCTACGTTTTCTCCTCTGTTTTGTTAAAGTAATAACTTAACTCGTTGATTACATTATTGTTTGTTTCACCGTGAGTCATTAGGAACACAAACGTATAGGATGTCCATTCTTTCTTAATCTAAAATAATTGCGTAGATTTAAGGCTCAGAAGAGGAGACACCGTGCCCCGTGTTGCAACACAAATAATAGTGATGACAATGTGTTCCTGTATGGACTTGATAATGCATAAAGGAATTTATTTGTTTTAGGAAACTTCCTATCCAAGAGTTCCACTTCAGTCGCATCCTGCAGGACATCGGCCTGACCAATGAACAGGTAAATGGTTCTGACTTTAAGAAATGTGCAGCACATTATATAATACAACGTGTCATTTTTTTTTCATTTGGGGTAATTAGACCTGTACGCGCTGTGGAACTATAAACACAGTTGGACCAGGTACAGGAGTGATATTTCGGTCTTTCTTGCATTAACTCCTCCTTCTCTCCGTGGTCTCTTCTAGTTCATAGACCTGTGTATTCTGCTAGGCTGTGACTACTGCGGCACCATCAAGGGAATTGGTCCCAAGAGGGCCATCGACCTGATCAAACAGCACGGCAGCATTGAGGAAATCCTAGAAAACATCGACACCAAGGTAAGTCGATGTTTTACGACAAGCCAGAAGTCCAGGCAGTTAAACAAGGGAATTCTAAATGTTTGTGTTTTTTGTCTTTTTGCCTTCATGCAGAAGCACCCTGCTCCAGAGGACTGGCTGTACAAAGAGGCCAGGGGTTTGTTTTTGAATGCCGAAGTGGTGGATTGTTCCGCTGTGGAGTTGAAGTGGGGTGAGCCAGATGAGGAGGGACTGATCCAGTTCATGTGTAACGAGAAGCAGTTCAGGTGAACCACCAGCAGACTCTGGATTCATTTCTTTGCTTTGCGTATTGAGTTTTCTTGCATTGATGATGATGATGATGACATTGGTTGTTGCATCCATTATACGACCAGACCAGCTGATCATACAACATCTGACCACTAGGCTGCAATGCTGGCCAGGTAGAGGCAGAGTTTTTAGTTCAAGCAACACTTGAGCACGCAGCCTTTTCCCCACATGATGAGGTTTAGAGCAGCGGTCGGTTAGCTGAAAATAACATTGTGCATAGGGTGACATGTCACTTTTTATTCATGGATTTGGGTATTTGTGTGCAGTGAGGACAGGATCCGCAACGGCTGTAAGAAGATTGCAAAGAGCCGACAGGGCAGCACACAGGGACGACTGGACTCTTTCTTCACCGTCACTGGATCTCTGTCCTCCAAACGGAAGGTACATGTGGAACAAATGCACTGCAGCTATGTTTCCAAAACGATGGGATGATTGCATTTCGTCCCTTTTTTTTTTTGTTACTTAAAGAGTAAGCAGAGGTGTGTAGTAAGCAGCTTTATTTTGCTGCCAGTGTATATTGTCTAATTTTCAGTTTTCTTACGGCAAGTTGCTGTTGTACATATTCTTTTATCTTCTGAATGTTGGACTCATTTGTTTCCTTTGCTTCTTCAGGAACCTGAGCTTAAAGGATCAGCAAAAAAGAAGCAGAAGACCGGAGCCACGGCTGGCAAATTTAGGAAGGGTAAATAGACTGAACATAGAGCTACTTTTGATTAATTTGAGAAGTGATTATAATAAATACCTCCCTTTATTAAATAAAAAAGTATAAACGCCAACATAGCTCGAGGTGATGCAGGAGGAAGCTGCAGCACAATAAAATGTTGTGATAAGTTCCGCTGAACAACTCTGTATGTACATGACCAAACATGATTGTGTTGAAAACTAGGAGTGTATTGATGAGTGTTTGATGGTTTTATCAAAGTGTGTTTTTTGTCATTGAATAAAAGCATTTTTTTGTAGAGCAATTTGTTATTAGCCTTTTGATTTATTCATTTTAGGGTTAACTGACAGCTGATAATCTTTATACAATCATATTTATAACTGATGAAACTTAATAAAAGGAAAATAATAACACATTTTCGTTTGGAAGGTCCAAGTTGGCCTGTGGAACTATTTTGAGATGTTTTTGATTGTTTCATTTCATTGCGTACGTCGCTGTACTTTTGCAAAAAAGGTTGCCAGACAAGATGACGGTTTACGTAATAATAAATTGTCATCTATGCATTGAAAAAAACCCTCCATGATGTCATTTTTCTTCTTACCGGACTCATTATTTTTCTTAATATCAGCCTCCACAATTGAAACCTCAGGTGAGCGAGTGGGGGGCGAGTTGTCACAATAACTTGCGCAGCTATCACTGCAAGATGGCCCCGTATTTGGGTAAATGTTATTTTATTGTGAAAATCAGGATAGCACAAACATGAATACATATTTTCCTTTGAATAAAATGTCTCAGGTTGGGCTGATTTAAGCACTTTGTTTGTTTCTTTCAATGATAAAAACAAATGTCTCTTTACCTCACCAGATGTTTTCCCTCTTTTAACTGTATTTAAAAATGTCAAATGTCGTGTCATTTTTATATACAGCTTATACAGTATATAACACATGTATGATAGCTGCTGTCGTGTTCTTATATTTGGAAATAGAGACGCTATAGAACTCAATTTCAGAAAACTTCTCTTCATATTAACAGTATTTATTGATGATGATATGATGAGCATTGCAAAAGTCCTCAGCTGAGGATCATGTCACTGTCCACAGACACATTTAAGTAGTGCCTCTGTCTCACAGATCCACAGAACAACCACAATCTCTTGTTTACAACATATTTTATACCCGCCCCCTTTCAGGTGTAGTCTTCTCCCATTGGTTGGCTGGGGCCAGGTCCTATTGGCCCCTTGTTGGCCCCTTGTTGGCCCCTTGTTGGCCCCTTGTTGGCCCCTTGTTGGCCCCTTGTTGGCCCCTTGTTGGCCCCTTGTTGGCCCCTTGTTGGCCCCTTGTTGGCACGTAGGCCACGCCTCTCAATATCACCAATCAAAATGCAGGGAAGTTACTTCATAATAATCTTTTTTTTTATGAGGATGTAAAGTAACTGCACTGTTGTGTTTGTACATCCAGGAAATAAACCGTTGCAGGTCAGTGTGCATGGTGACCAACATGTTGCTGTTTGTCCTCTTTGTTGCAGGTGAGCTGTTTGTTCAGTCTTTTATTTGGAGACATAGTTACGGAGTCATTTACAATTTGATCTGTGACACCAGATTTACCTACTTTTCCATTTCCTAAATGTAAAGCAAAAAAAAAAATCTTTTGTTTTGTCAAAGTTTGTTTGTCATGAACTCTCCCTTCATGCTGATTTTTTTATTATCGTGAATCTGTTTTACAGGTGCTGGCGCTGCTTGTGATATAGAGACCCACCTTTTCATTACAACACCTCAGAGGATGGAAGCACTGAGTGGATCCTGTCTGCATATCCCATGTACCTTTAATGCT
>CALSBV010012432.1:2222100-2304515 GCA_943590825.1 Bovichtus diacanthus
TCACTATTATAGGTAACTATTAAAGGGACTCCATTAATGCTACATGGATATTGTTACATGTCCACATTCAACACTTACCTTGGTTTTGTCTTCTTGTCTTGAGGTGGAATTAGCACTCTACAAGTGGGGGCAATTATTGGAGGAATCATTGGGCTCATCATACTCATGTGCCTGGTTGTCTGCATTTGGTAAGGCTCACAAATTATTAAGGTGTCAACTCAGTTAATGGTACTCACATTTAAGCTTTCACTGGCACACTGTTTATTGAACCTAGTATAATTAATCTATTGTCTTCTAGGTATTTAAGGTCAACACGTGCAACTCAGACTCAGGTGAGTGAGTACATGCTAAACTTCCCTGTAAAGAAGGCATTCAAATGCAGTAGGCCAGTGCTTCAGTTTTAATCGAGATTGTGTCCAAAAGTTCAGTCAATTAATCTGAGACGGGTCTGTCACCACATCAGATTTTCACTACACGATTATTGTGGCCAAAAGAATTCATGATAACGATATTATCACAATATCTATAGAACATTTTAACAAAGAATAATAATATTGCCAATCAGTCAAATTCATCTTTAACTTTGTTAAAGTGCATTTGCCTCGTTTTTGGTAACTTAATTTCATTGGAAATATGAGTGTAGGTCGAGAGAGAGTCTGTAAGCATAACTGTACAAAAACGTACAAAAAGGCAACTAGCCTAACATGTGCCAACACCATATTATCATGCATGGATTATTTACATGATATACATATTTCATTTCTGAAATGTCATGGCTATCGTCAATACCTGCATGTCCCCCTATCTGTAACTGTTTAATAAGGAAGGATCCAGCTGAAGGTTCAGCTCACAACACTTCCTGTTTGTGTTTTGGCAGAGTCCACCAGGTGAAGAGCTGGCTGTTAAAGAGCCGGCAACAAAAGCAGAAGAAGACATCCATTATGGAGAGATCGACTTCTCCAAGCAGAAACCTGAGCGGCCCGCGGCCTCAGCGCAGGACGGTGGACGGCAGCAGGAAACACTGTACGCAGAGGTGAACGTGGCCAAGACAGCCAACGGCTCAACGGCGACTGATGACGAGGCGCTCTACGCTCAAGTGAAGAAGACATGAGTATAGTCTTGTGATCACATTTGGGTTGGATTAATATACTTACATTACATATCCAATGCGGTCTTGTGGAAACAGTAACCTTCACTGCCCAGTAAAACAAAGAGGAACTTAGAACTGTATTGCAACAGTTATGTCATAATTTGTATGGCTTAACCGACCGTATATGGCTGTTGCTGTGTGGTTGGTTATCAACTTGTCAGACAAGTGTAAATATAAGTGTGAACGCTTTTAATAGGGAACTATTCTAAATAACATTAGAACTAATTAAAGTGGACGTTACACCAGAAGTTCTGTACACACAACAGTGTACTACAAGATTGTATTTTATTTTGAAATGTTTGGTTATTTTGTCACATTTTACAAATCATTTTTAACAAGGCATTTTTTATCTATTCTTTCTTACATATTTTGTATCTCACATTTTTTATTAGCATTTGAATTACTTCAATAATAAACATGAGACAGTTTCTGCATTTTAAGATATTTATTCATTGCACTGTAATAAAAACCGTGGCATACAACTTCTAAAAATACCTATTAATCTCAGTTGCATTTATTGGTCCAACATTTCACATTTTGCGTGTAAACATCACCTGAAATCATACATTTTAAATCATACATAACAAAGTGTCAAGATGAATTATGCATAGTAATTCCCACTGGAAATCTGCTACAATGAGTAGTTTTGAGGAGTTAATGTACTTCTGATATATATTGATTTGAATATCGAGCTCAATTTAAAATAAAAGGGCATTTCATGAGACTCTATCACTATTGTATTATACGATCCGGTGCTAATATTCACTTAAAATCCTTTTATGAGTAAACATCACATCTACTTTTTTCAGAATTATACCAAAGAAAGAAAAAAAAAAAGCTCTTTGGGCTCCAGCCAGTAAACATTAGCAGCCTAGACATTGTATTGTTACACGTCTCAGAGGCACTACGAGGTCGTGTTGATTGTGCTTTAGTACCATGACAGGTCCTGTGAGTAAATGGAGGTAATGACGTTAGCTTCTATACACAACAAGTTTGACAAGTTCACAGAAATCTAACCTTCATGTGGAGAGTCAAACCTCCCTCCTCCCAGCAGACTCAGTTACAGTTTTAGTGTGAAGTCGTGTCCAAAGTTATTCAATTGTAGATTAGCTTTTTATCTGTGACATTTAATTCCCTAGAGATGTCTCTTCATAAAAGAGAAAGGCAAGAGTCACTGGTTGTGTTTTCATGCACAGAGAAATGTAACTACTGGCCTGGCTACTGGTCTTTCTGGAGGCGCAGCTTTTTTTTTTTTTTTATTCAACAGATGATTGAACAAACGCATGTCTACCTTCTTTTTTCTCTCAACATATAACATGGGGGATCTTAAAGTGTGGCTGCCGTAAGCCATCTTTGACTGAGCAGCGAGTACTAGAAGTCTTTCATACTAGCATTACAGTACAATTCCTGTCATGAAAAGAGAGAAGTGGCGCCTGTCAGCATCTGAAACTGATTCCCCAAGCTGGTTTTTATGTTTATGTGTTTAAAACCAAATAACGGTGTTTTCAGAACTAAGTTCTCTGTGTATGTAAGCCCAGCCAGTGACTCTGATCGCACCTTGATGACCTGAATCCTGTCATCAGTACCTCCCTGTTTCAGGATGAACTTCCTGGTCAGTAGGGTTTTAATTGTGCACTCTGTCCTCCAGCGCCTTCAGCTCAGCCTCCACCTGAGCGGGCAGATCGGCTCCAACTTGCTGAGTGAAGTAGGCTCTCAACTCCTTCGTCTCCTTCTGCCAGAAAGACTTGGGCACATCGAACAGGGCACCCATATCCACCTTGCCGCTCAGACCTTTAGTGTCGATGGCGCCATCTTCTGGCAGCCAGCCGATAATGCTCTTCTTGGCAGCCTCGTCCTCCCTCTCCCGGCTGCAGCGCTTGAAGATCCACTCCAGTGCGCGGGCGTTTTCGCCGAAACCGGGCCAGAGGAAGGAGCCGGTGGCGGGGTCCTTTCTGAACCAGTTGACGTGGAAGATCTTGGGCAGATGAGTGGGGGCCTTTCTGCGCTCCATGCTCAGCCAGTGAGCGAGGTAGTCGCCAAAGTTGTAACCGAAGAACGGCCGCATGGCGAAGGGGTCGTGCATAATCACCTTGCCTGAATGGATAAAAAAATTGGCTTTAGTCATAATAATAAGCCATACCATTATCTTAAAACACCTCACCAACAGAATGTAATGTATTTACAGGAGTTAAGAGCACAGGAGGTTCAGGTGCGAGTTTGTACCTTGATGCTCAGCAGCTGCTGTGGCCTCAGACCTCATGGAGGCTCCGACAAAGACTCCGTGTTGCCAGTTGAAAGACTCGTAGACCAGAGGGACTCCTGACAACGTCAACATTTTATCACGCTTAATGCACAGCTACTGGTACGTGTTGTAAATATTGCTCGACTTTTAATGTTAATATGCAATACAAATTGCAGCTGCAACGACTTAAACATCGACAGAAAAAGACAACAAGCACAGTTTCTAGGATAGACGTGTAGATGAATTTAAGCCGATTACTAAAACAGTAAAACATATAGGAAATTGCTATGCTCATCAACAAAAAGTCCGTGACTATTAGAGAAATCTCTCGGGTACATGAAGGCAGCACCAACCTTCGGGCCTCCTGCCACCGAAGATGATGGCGTCGATGGGAACGCCCTCCTCACTCTCCCAGTGCGGGTCAATGATGGGACACTGAGCCGCCGGGGCACAGAAGCGGGAATTGGGGTGGGCACACTGAGTCGAGCTTCCTTTTTTTACAAAATGATAAAGAAAAATTTAAATTAAAAAAAAAAATAAAAATGTTTACCTTCAATGTAAAGTTAGTGTTTTTGATTTATAAATAAGAATTTTGTTAACACCTACATCTGAATATCATGGGTCATACTGTGTCTGATCTTATCTTTAGGTCCATTTCAAAACATGGCATTGCGTTGACATACCACTAGATGGCACTAAACACACCCAGAAAGCCTGTGACGATAAACCCTGTGGTCATTGACTAATTCTTAAAGTTGTATATGCGCTGGGCCTGCTGTGTGTGGGCCAACCAATAACAACAAACTTCAAAGAAACAAACGCATGATTCAAGCATAAAGCATATCAGTGAAACTGCTGAATCTTCATTGATGTTCATTAGTAACAAAGTGGTGAAACCAATTCGTCTTCTCGAGAACTGCACGTTAGATTGATGTCGAAATAAAACCCTGGACAGTGCGGGCTGATGCTACCTTGCTGCCAGGCTTTGCCGTGCCAGTCTGTGAGTGTGACTCCGGCTGCGGGGGGGGGCGAGGCCCTCCCACCACACTCCTCCGTCGCTGGTCTCGCCAACGTTGGTGAACACAGTGTTTTTGGAGATGGTGGCCATGGCGTAGGGGTTGGTCTTGTCCGAGGTGCCGGGAGCCACGCCGAAGAAACCGTTCTCTGGGTTGATGGCTCTCAGTTTCCCTGCAGAGACAGACGTCAGGTTTACTAACACCACCCACGGAGCAACGAAGTGATTCTATGTGCGACATCCTGCTCCCTCTCACCTTGGCTGTCGAACTTCATCCACGCAATGTCGTCGCCCACGCACTCAACCTTCCAGCCTGGCAGAGAGGGTTTCATCATGGCCAAGTTGGTTTTACCACAGGCGCTGGGGAAGGCGGCCGCGACGTAGCGCTTCACTCCCTGAGGGCTGGTAATACCCAGGATCTGAGGAGGGAAGACAGTGGGGATTATCATTTTTACTCAAACTGACAGAGCACCATGGCCAAGCCCTTTTTAAAGAACAGCCATATTCTACAGTAGTCCACAATCCCTGCTATATAATTTTTTCTTCAATGTATTTCTTCCAGGGACAGTGTTACTGTGGGAATAATTAGTTTGAGGTAATAACAGTAATTATTCAATGCTGGCCTAGTTCTATTTATGATCAAAAGTAAATCACGTCACAAGATTCAATGTTAATGCTCGCCTGCAGATATTTGTTGCTGGGTCTATAAAGCACATTTTTTACATTTACTCTCATAAATAACTTGAAAAAGGCCTAAATCAGTTATTTTAGGATTATAGAAGATACCAGTATGATATGGCATATCATTGAATTGATTCTCAAATTATCTCCATTGAAAAATGTAGCACTGTGTTCATAAAGATGAGTGATACAACTACATTTTTCACAGAAATTAAAGCATCACAGCGAGCAACAAATGAGCATCTTCTTAAAGCGCTCTACTGTGGAGACGCATGTGTGAAGCAGGATTTAGGCAGCAATGTTACACACTCACCAGCATGTGCTCGGCCAGCCAGCCTTCATCCTTGGCGATGCGGGAGGCGATGCGTAGGGCGAAGCACTTCTTCCCCAGGAGCGAGTTTCCTCCATAGCCACTGCCGAAGGACATGATCTGCCTGGTGTCAGGCAGGTGAGATATGAGCACCTTCTGCGGGTTACAGGGCCACGAGTTGACCAGAGGGGCTGGAGAGGAGACAGCGAGGGGGGATTTGTAAGCTTGAAGCAATACCAGGCAATAAAACAACTCGTTGCTGGTTCTTAGAATCTGTACCCTTGAGTGGAAAAGGTTGTCCTAAAGAGTGCTGACAGCGGACAAACTCCGCTCCTTCCGCCAGTTTATTCAGGACAGGAGTGCCCATGCGCGTCATGATCCCCATACTGGCCACAACGTATGGCGAGTCCGTCACCTTCAAGCAGAACGAAATGTTTATCACGCTGATCTACAACCTGAAGCGTTGAGTGAGTAATAACCATAAAGTGCTACAGCAAGTCATTAGAATATGGAGTGTGATAAATGACTATAATAAATCACAGCAAGTTATAGAAAATAAAGTGAAGCATTCATAGGTACAACACAGCATATTGCGGCTTATTGCACGCTTTTATCCCTGAGTATCAAGTGTTGAGGAGCAGGTACCTGGACACCGTATTTAGTCAGAGCCGAGCCCACAGGACCCATACTGAAGGGAATCACATACATGGTCCGACCTACAGCGAGCGCACAGAGAGGCATGAACAGCACATTAATGCGGCTTATTCTTCCACCGCAGCAGACATTGTGCCAACGTTTCCGGTGGTTGTGTTAAGCTGGAGATATCACACGAGGGAGTTTTCCCCACAATCAGCATTATGGAACAAGGGCCTCATTCACCAAAACGCACTTTTTCACAAAGATTTTGACATTCATCAATACGATTTTTACATTTGGAGTCCCCCCCCCCTCTTTATACTTTTTAAATTTATTTACAGAACAATGAGATTCATCATTATAAGAACACCGGTATAAACAAACACCTCATGAATCTGACAGACTTTTCTCAAGAACAAGTTTACAAAAGTACTTAGGAAGATACAGTGTGAGTGAATGAGGCCCAACGTTTTTAAGAGTGACACGCACAAAAGACACGGGTGACATGACGCACGTTCCTGACGCGACTCAAGCTGTTCTGCTGACCGACTGCGTACCTGCCATGCAGCCCGGGAAACGCTCCTGTCTGGCTTTCTGCCAGTCGGAATCGCTCATCCAGCTGCCCAGCTGGCTCTTCACCCCCCCAGCAGGGATGGGGATGGTGTCCCTCTGGCTCTTGGTCACAATCACAGTCTTGCTTTCCACCCGAGCCACATCCTTCGGGTCTGTACGTGCCAACCAACTGAGCAGGAGAGAACTTAAGAGTTAAGCGGCGACGCCACAGTTGAATAGGATAAAACGACCTAATAGATACTGTATCTCCGTGGAGCTTCCCCAGTGGATTACTTACATTAACTTTTTTGAAATGTTACGTTTAAATATGCAAACGACACATTATGTAATTAAATAAGCGCATACATTTCTGGAACAGAAATCTGAACATTGGATGAAGCAGGTTCAAAATTAATTCTCGTTACATTTTGTTGACCTAATTGAATCAAAAGGGTTTTTTTTTTTTTTTTTTTGGATATCTCTTTACATCATTCCATAAATCAGAAAATACTGTCAGCTTTATAAAGAAATCACATTTTTCGTCATGTGTTTAGGAATGAAATGGTGTATAAATCAGGCTATGAATGATATAAAAAAGCCCTCTGTAAAAATAGTATAGACAGGAATGAAACTGGAAAGTTTGCTGTTTGCAATACTAAAGTGGAGATTTGTGGCGTATGAGAAAACTAAATATGTATTGTAAAATTTGATAAATTTTGCAAAACCACAAAAGGTGAATAGGCTAAACCAGTGATTTTCAACCTTTTTTGAGCCGCGGCACATTTTTTACATTTACAAAATTCTGGGGCACACCACCAACCAAAATGACACTCTAAAACAGTACATATAATACATATAGTTAATAATATAGTTTCTAAATGTATTTATACTCAGTTAGTGTGAAACCTGGGCCTGTTTCGATGAACACAAAATGGATATCCTGGCAGTAATGGTAGAAAGACAAACACGAAGCTCTTCCTCAACAGCTCTCAGTCTCTCTCTGTTTTTAGTTTTTATCGCAGTCAAGCTTGAGAAGCTCAGCTCACACAGATATGTGGTTGAAAACGGAAGCAATGTCAAAATAGCTTTGTTGGCCAGAATGGGGAACTCTTTGGCAACAGGTAACCAAAAACTGTAAAAAAAAGCAAAGTTTAGCTTTAAACCACGACCTTGTTTCGGTTCAATGAGTTCCTCTTGCTCCTTTAAAGTCATGTCTGGCAATTGTGTTATCTGAGAGGCACTTTAGCTATCTCTTTGGCCGAGCATCTCATTTACAATGGCTTTACAAGCTGCCAGTATTAATGTTTCTGCCACAGTGTGGGACTTTTTTGATTTAGCTACGAGTTCAGCAAAAAGGTAGCTAGCTTTGAGGGCTCTCTCGTTTACCTTTGTGGTTTTTCTCAAAAAAGTTGCCTGTTTCTCATTGTTTGTACGTAAGCGAGATGGCGTTTAAGCTTGCTTGGCACCATGGCGCTATTGGATAGCTTCTCACCACACACCAAGCACAGCGGAGTCGGTGCCGTTGCATCCCCGGTGAAAGTAAATCCAAATGAAAGATAGCTTTCGCTGTATTGCCTCGAGCTCACCGTCTTGTCTTTTTTCTTTTGTCGACCACTCATACTAGGGCCTTCATCTGGGTCAGAATTTTGTCCAGGGCCCTGTTCGGCATTTGCATTTTCCCTTCTCAAAAACTTCTCCATCACTGTCACTTGCTCGTCTTGCTGTGATCCCAAACTGTCACGTGTCGCGCAGCGCTAACTCTATTGTCTATAGCCCTCTGCTGCCACCCACTGAAATAGAAGAGTATTACATTATCTGCCACACTTTATTACAGCACAGACACCCGACAATGGTTAATTAGGTGATATTAGATAATTTCCCACGGCACACCTGACGATCTCTCACGGCACACTAGTGCGCCGCGGCACACTGGTTGAAAATCACTGGGCTAAACAATAAAATAAAGTGTAAATGTGCTATCGTGCTTCATCTCATGCATTTGCGTATGTATGCAAGTGAACACATTTTAAGTCCTTACCAGTTCTCATATTTGGGAAGCTTCTTGACCATCCCATCCTTCTCCAGACCTGCCAGGATGTTGGCCGCTTCCTCCGGCGTCCCCGTCACCACATGCACACCGGTGGGCTTACACTCAGCCACCGCTCCCTTCACAAACTCCGCCACCGCCGGGGGCAGAGAGGGGATGGAGGCCAGGGACCGAACCCCGACACCTGCCCCGACACCACCATGTCTGAAAGATAACGGGCATTTAAGTCATTCATCCTTTTTTTTTTTTTGCTGCACGAGATTGTTCTGGTCATTATTCACTGCTGTTTACCGTTAATATTTATTCCACTGGATACTAATGGAGTTAGATGAGCATGAGGAAATGCAAAACCTTTTAACACAAGTTCAAAGAAAGCCCCAAATTGGGAGTTGTGTGCTTTTCATGTGACCGCAGTGATAGCGAGATGCCTTTGATGCAGTTATTAGTGCAACCTGAGAGCCTCAAACAGACTTCTGCACATAGAGAGGGGCATGCGGGGGGCCGGCCTATTGTTTTTTAGTAGCATGATATTCACAGCCAGAGTGGACAGTAGCTATGCAAGCTGGTAAAACACGAGCCTGTGTGCGAGTCTCCTGTCTGTCCATAGAAAACAAAGCACATACACACATCGTCTATTCCATTGTCTGTCTGTGGACAATGTGGATGACCCCAGAAGACCTCTTTAAAAATGTGAACAATATTAAATCCAGTCTCCTCAATTGAGAAACCCAGAGGAACTATAAATAAACTATTTAACCCAAGTATGTTTAAACTATATAATTGCCGCTCATCAATGACTAATTTGACTGGGAATACAAATTACAAAGACAATCAGGCCGTCCGTCAAGTGCACACACTCGGCTGCACTGGGCATGCCTTTATATACGTGCATTACAGGTCCACACAGATCTACTTTTGCATGCAGACACGCCAGAAAATCTGGTTAGGGTGTACAAAGGGCACAGGAACACAGAGAGAGACGATAACATGCAGCCTGACAGGGCAAAGAGTTGAGAGTCTTAAGCCCCAGGGTTCAAACTTCCTGTCCTGTACCTAGTCAGCTGTTTAACCATTGATGTGGGAGCAATTAATCATGAACAAACTTCAGCTTGTGCTGAGAATGCAGGCTTAACATACAGCGAGACAGATTGTCATCTTAAATGTATAACTTTGAAAAAAGAAAAATGCAATCTCGACAATAATTTGGGGATGGGTGTAGCTCAGGTAGAAGTCCATAGACTGTATAAAAGAGGTGACGTCTGGACTGCAAAATGACAGTGGGCGCAGTAGAACATCCTGGTATTTTTGGCAAACTGCATTTGACATACTAAATCTTTTTTCTGGCATACGGTATACACATAGCATATATTAGGACAAGGGGAGGGATTTTGCTACACCTCTATCCTGATCGGCAGGTTGCTCTGGTAGAGACCCGTCAATCACAAGGTAGCAACGTCCTAAAGCATACCCTGCTTTATTGCCCATTTCACTCCAAATGGGATGATAACTTACAGAGACATGCCTGAAGTGTATCAGCTTTAGAGAATATTTAGACTTTGACTACAACCTGAACAGATGGTTAGCTGATGGGGAACAAAAAGAACAATAGTGTTACTGTTTCACAGCAACCTAGATTGACCTTTAGCCGCAGAGGACCAACAAATAAAAGACACTTTTGTCACTCCCATCTGTGAAACAAGATGAACCAGTCTCCTTAAATGGGCTCTACAGACACAGTAAATCAATTAGCTCGGCTTCAAATACTCTGTTACTCTGTAACTCGGTTATGCCACTAATGACTGTAACCATTCGGGTGACGCTGAATATTATCTCCAACATGACATGGATTAAGAAAAGTAGACGAGTTTGATTATGTCGATTATTCATTGGGTCTCTGAATCAAGTGTGGTGGCTGACTTGAGGCGGAAGATAAAAAAAGGTAAATGCGGTGAGCAGCATTGTTAAAAAAAAAAAGAAGCTTTTCCAGACTTTGATGACCTTTGCTCCCCATTTCCCTCCACAGTTGTTGATCCTCTCATGATTTTGTCTCTGCATGCCTCCCCATTCCTCACCCCATCCCCCATACCTGTTGAGGACACGCGTGCCTCCATTTCATACATTTAGCATAGATTCATTCAGACGTCATCTTTTTAGGAAAACCTTTTGAACGTCATGGAACAGATAACGATGATCTGGAATCTATTCCCTGGTCGAAAGCAACTTTTCCTCCAACACACCTCCAGTCAGCAAGCCAATCGTCACACACCCCAACCAGGCGCGCATACACTCCCCCTTCACACTGATCAATAGCCTCTTTAGGGCAGAGTCTACACATGAAGCAGAGGCAAACCAGAGTATCACTTAAAACATGCACACATGCTACGTACATTATCCTCACACATGGTGCAGCGAGTACTCGGGGGGGAAAAATACACAGAACATGCCCCAGGACATTCGGGCAAATAGAGGAGTGATTACTCTGCAGCCATTTACTATCTCTCAAGCAGAAATACAAACAAAATGCACAGCAACATGGGCCTCCCTGTCACGAACTCACATGTCCTGTCATGGTGTCAGTCACTTGGTCACATGCATCCTTAATGACACACACACACACACACGCACACACACACACACACACGCAGTGCTCACATTGACCCCAGAGTCCCTGTGTGATGTGGCGTCATCACAAAGCCTGGAAGAGGAAAGTGGTGAAGAGAAGTAATAAGACTACTACTACTGTGTGGAGTGGTGTTGAATCTATAAAGACAACTATATGTCTTTGCTCAGTGTCATCGGATCTGTCTCTAGGATCAAGTTGGACAAGTTTCTGGCAACAGATTGACAAATCAAGATTCAACAACACTGGTATAGTGCTACAGGTCTCGCCTCATTGGACAAGTGTCTCTGAAATGTATCTTATGATTATTATTATTCAGTTTTGGAGTTAAGAAATTCTCAAAATGGATGCAATTGTGCCTGAAGAGAATTGTGTCTGCTTCAGAAAAGTTGTGACTATTATCCCACATAGGTTCATATTAAAAAGGCAGGAGAGGAAACAGTCTCATTTTGTTTGTATGTGTATGGAATAAATAAATAAAAAGCAGGCTACATTATTAAGCAAGTAGCTTACACTCAACCTACATTTCAATTGCAGATTTTGAATGAATAGTAAAACCATTTAGCTGTGTTGTGTATTCTGCCGCACTTAATCTAAAATGTATTGTACACGAAGCTAAAAAAACCCATGATTTTAAATACCCCACAAAAGTCACAATTTACTCACCTTCGTAGGACTCCCAGCAACAGGCACGACATGTTCGGTGCAAAAATAAAACTATCTTCTAAAAGTGAAAAGTGTTAAAAAGGCACATGAGCTGCAGGGTGAAGTGAGGAGCCGCAGTCTACAGCTGGTCGCAGCTCATGTCTGTGACAGGACTTTGCACTTTGTTCAACGTGGACATTCACACGGGTGTGCACCTTGATGCAGCCGGTACACTGATGCCCTGCTGCTGAAGCGGCTGCACGGTCACACTGTACTGATGATCACTTCCCCGGGTTTCCCCAAACGCCTCACGCTGCTTTAAAAAAAAAAAAAAAAAAAAAAAAAAAAAAAAAAAAAAAAAAAAAAAGTGAAGTTTTAACAATGAGCAACTGGACTCAGCTCAGCTTTGAAGAGCACGCGCTTCTACTTTCACATTTAAATGTAATGTAGTTTACTTTTGCACAGGGTTGTGTCTATCTTGTTATGTTTTCCCTCCTTCAAACCCCGGAGCCGCTGGCTGCTCGCCCCTCCCGGTTGACGCAAATTTCTGATCTAGAGTTCCTGCTCCGCCTCAAAAAAAAAAAGAAACAGCGGAAGTACATGCAACAGTACGGAAATACCCCCCCCCCCCCCCCCCCCCACCCCCCCCCCCCCCCCCCCCCCTCTGTCCACCCCCGTGAACAGCCTATTGAAATGATCCAGGTTAGTTTGAAGTTTTTTCTTGCAAAATTCATTCACAACCACATTTTTCCTGCAGCTTCACTGTGGTGTGTTTTATTTGTAGACCTCAAATCTCAAATACAATCCAGGAGAGTACTTAATAAAAAATGTAAATAAATAGTTTTGATGATTGTTTGTATTTTATTCCCATTACTATTATCTCTGTGTACATATGTGTCTTGTTGTTACTGAAATTGACCACTGATGTAATGTTTGCTGTCCTGTTGTTTGTTCTGTGTTCAGCAGAGGACAAAAGGTGAGTTGGAATTTACGAACTGTTTTCAAGTTTTCAACGGGCATAAAGTTGGTGGATTTATGGTCCATATTTAGGCAGCACACACAGACATATTTAGACATTTAATTGCTGGTATCTTATCGAGCTCCAAACTAGGTTTGTGACGCTCTGTGTTCAGCTCTCTGAGCCAAATCCCACATAGCCCTGATGATATCATCCGGATTAGTGTCTCCAGACTTAATAAAGCTCCCTTCAGAGCCACGAAAGACTTTATACAATACACTAAACTTAATTTGTAAAATAGGGGGAGTGCCCCTTTAACTTATGTCTGCTAATATTTTAAGTGGGCTTTCTAATGTTAATGTGTGTAATGTTATAATGTCCCTCCTTTTAGTCCTTTTCTTTGTATACGTGTATTTACGTTATTGTATTTTGAGTGTATTATTGTTTTCCATAAGGTTACGAAAATGAACCTTCAAAAAAAGCGAATGGAAAAATAAAACGAAGGTTTCAAGTGACAGAATGCAAACAAAATGACTCCGTGTGTGAAAGTGTGAAATTGTATTAACCTTTCATTTTGCTCGCAACAGTACTACAGTTTACAGATATCACATTTTCCATTCGTAATATGACCTATGCAAGTGTCAAAATAACTGAAGTTAGTCTAAAGTTAAAATCTGTTTTCATAATCTGCTGATTATTTCTTTGATTAACCGATTAATTAGTAATCTATTTGTGAAAAACGTCCCACACAACATACCAGAGTCCAAATTGCTTGTTTGCTTGACTCTGAAAAACAATGAGAAACCTGAAACAGTTTTCTATCATAGAAGACAAAGAAAAGCAGCAAAACCTCACATTTGAGAAGCTAGAAACAGCAAATATAAACCAGTCGCCAGTTGATTTTCTGTAAAATGATACAAATAATATACAATAGCAAAAGGCTTTTTAAAAGGACACAAACTGTCTCTTCTTTACGAAAAGAGCTGGAAATCTTCCCTTCCTCCTCCTCCAAAAAGAAAAAAAACGTGAATCTAGGACTTTTGCGATTTTGGACATTATGTTATATAATTTGTTAGTACTGGAGCTCAAATTTCTCTTGCTGCCATTAGAGGCTGTGCAGTTGTCCACTGAGGGTTAATAGTAAATCCTCAAGGAGAATATTGTAATTATCACTTTTACGACATTGATAAACCTGCTGTGTGAGTGAAACGACTTAAAGACACGAGCCAACGGGAAGATTACTTCTTTCTTTTTTTATGCTACACTTTATACTAATAGTACAGGGCGTCTGGTTTTTGAATAGTGAGTTTCCTGTTAATGTTTGTCTCTCTGGGAGCCTGGGGAGGGGGAGAGGGAAAGTAAAGGGGTGGAGTCTGGACAGAAGAATACAGTTGATACGAGATGGAGAAATACAACACGTCTGGTCAAACTTCAGCCTTCATGTCTGATAGGGCCTGCAGAGTCAGCAGCCAACCACAGAGACTCCCAAAGCACATGGAGAACACACACACACACACACACACACACACACATTCTCAATGAAGGAATGCATACGTGCTATACAGCCACAACTGCGTGGTTATGAAAGAGGTCATTCAGAAATGCAGCAACTCGTAAAAACTAATAGAAGCCATTAAAAGCTGCGACATGCTTTGACCATTTAATCACGTGGCTTTAATGAGACACTTGAGTGCTGTTATTTGATTTTAGAGTACACAGGTCTGACTTTTAGAAATCTTATGTGTTCGTGAAAGGTCACAATTATTGATCCCACATCTATAGCTATTCGACGTTACGTCTCATCCTATCAAGACGTCTCACGCTGGTTTTAAAGGCCAGCGGCCAATTAAAAACTGTCTAAATGACACACACAAATAAAGACTTCAGGTTTTGTGAAACATTGAATAAATGGGAATAATATGTCAATGATATGTTCATCAGTTTTAGTATAAATATATCGCTGAGCTATAAGTTCAAATCTGGCATTCAACCCGCATATGTCGGAGATAAAAAACTATACATTTCTTCAAAAATATGGAGGACTGACCTCAGAATCAACCCAATGTTGCACATTATTTCTTTTAACTTTAACATTTTCCCATCAGCTATTTTGCACCCTCTTCATTTCTAACAAGCTAGACTGTGTCTTGCTTCTTGCAATTATTAGGTCTTAATAAAGGAATATTATTGACATGTTCTTGCTGTGTTTCAGAAAGATGAAATGAAACTCTAGATGTTAACCCATTGTGTGATAAACTGTACTGACATAGTGTTGGACATTTCAATGAGCACATTCAAGGGGGCGAAAGCTCATACTGTCACAATGCATTGAGTTAATATGGTCAGACTGTAACTGTGGTCCTGTATGAACACTGTACAAAGAGATAATTTACTGACATCGTCACAAATCCTAAAAGGTCTCCCTGCCCCACTTTTGTTCAGATACACGACCTTTGTCCGCAGCGTTTCTCAACCGCCTCACTGAACTGAGTAATCACTCACTCAATCAAATCACAGAATCAATAACTTATGGTGTAAACAAGTGCGACCTTTGCCCTTTGGATACAACTTTGAATAATACCTCAAGGCTGATTGTGACTCACTGTATGATACTACACAACACAGATGTTCGGCGGCCAGATACAAAGATTAATGCAGCAGTCAGTAAAAGAAAACAACTATCATTCTACTCGAAAACTGTCGAGGGTGATCAGTGTTCACCTATTTATCAGCCAAGTGATTCCATCTATGTGGGGTCAATTTATCTCCTGATGTGATGAAACATGATGGGTTTACTTGGTAAAGGTTGTTATAACACAGAGTATGTTGGCATAATGATGGCATGTTTACAATGGGAGGCTCTGACGGCCTTTGTGTCCACACAGCTCCTGATGAAAGAGCCCACCCAACAGCAGGTCTGCTCACAATAACAGACACGCTTTGGCCTCGTGTTTGTCGTGATCAATAAAGTGGTGTTCTTCTGCTGCTTGGATTGTTTGATTGCAAGAACCAGTGTATATTTGTCCTTATGTAACGTTCAGCAGGCTTGTTATGCCATGTGCCTTTTTGTAATCCATATTGTGCTTTCAATATTTTAAGAGAGAAAAGCTCCATTTCACAGCTGAATAACTTTTAATATAATTTACAAAATAATCTTTGTGTCATTGAAGCTAAGGTCCACAGACCTTTTGATAAAAGCATATGACGAAAAAAGCTTTACTCCATTTAGAAGTGCAGCACCACCTAGTGGACACAGTCAGAACTTACAGAGCTGTAAGTACGTTTATATATTTATATATATATATATATATTGCATATTGTGATAGTGTGTGTTACTGTGTGTTTTATATATTAATTAATGCTGCACAGCTGGCGGTGATCAGCTAATCATTCATAGATTCACAGGTGTTTGTGCACACGACTCAAGCGAAGACGTGTCAAAATGCATTGAATGTTTTCACATAAGTATTTATTTTACAGATTTATCTATACAAATATTAATATAATACATTATATATAATATAATATATATATATATATATATATTAATCACATGTACTAATTATGAATACTATATAACATTCATTACAGATACATGTATACTTATTCATTTAAAAAAAGAAACTATTTTAATCTCACCTTTACCCCTCTTTACCACTGTATACAACATAAAACAGATAACATGCCATTTCATACACAGGCCCATTTTTGTGAGGATGTTTGAGAATTTTCTTATCAGTGGCTCTATTAATGGGAAATGAAATGCTAAAAAGCTTCCTTAAAAACTACAAGTCCCACAATGCAACAGGTCCTTACACATCCACGGGAAAGTCAGGGGGAAGTCAGGAACGGTCTAAACTTACTTTCATTTTCGCTTTTTCTGCTGAGTAACTGTGAGTATTGTCCTGTGTCGAGCACACTATTGAATTACACACACTTATTGATATTTTTCGCCTCTTTATTGAAGTTTAAACGCTTTTATAAAGTGTATCGAGTGATTTTGTATCTACAGAGACGACATGGCTTCTCTCGGTATTCGTCTCGAGTCGAAGAAACAGGTGAGCTCGCGTGTAGCATGACTTTTACTATATTAGCTGCAAAACGGCCTGTAATGATGTGTGAATATGAGCTTGTATTTTACCATATTAGCTGCAAAACGGCCTGTAATGATGTGTGAATAGAAGCTGTGTAACTAAATGTACTTCATAAAGCGAAAGTGGCAAAATGCATTTGAAAGCGACCTAACATGTAATCTCTTCCCTGCAGGTGGATGACTTCTGCCAAAAGCTGACCAAGGAGGTAATTTATCCAATAGATGCACATCTCTCCCAGCTGTCCCATGAATTTATGATCGTCCCATTAATATGAACATTGTTAAAAAAAAAAAAAATGTTTTTTTTTTTTAAATAACAGGCAGAAGAGTTGGTTTTCAAGTTTTTCCCTCAGAAGATTGGAGAGCTGCAGGTGCTGTTGAAGGTATCTGTGACTATTAGCCATACGAAGGTCCTGCCAGGGGGGGAAGAAGTATTCAGATCATTTTACTTACTTACTAAAAATACTACATTACAAGTAAAGGTCCTGCATGGAAAATCCTACTCACTAAGTGTGAGCAGCATGTTGTATCTGCGGGAGGTGGAGATAGCTCAAACTACTTTATATACAGGGACACCAGATATATCTGAGGGGGCGTGAGATGGTAATGAGAGAGGAAAGAAGAAGAAAACTCAGTTGTTGCACACAAGTTTTTAAAATATAAAGTAGCATAAAATAGAAATTCTCTGGGTCCTGCAGGAGATTTTGGGGTTTCTTTCTAAAAATATGCAGCTTGCTGTCAGGGCACAACATTTGCACCATTTACCAGCCAAATCATGTTAAAATATGTATTAATTTTGAACACGAGACAACATTTCTTTAAATTCGGGGCCTTCTGAGAGGGCTCTCTGACATTAAAGGTTATCGTGTCAAGCCCTGAAAAGTCGTCCGATTTAACGGGACATTCGTGTTCTCTGTCAGACATCTCTCAGCTGCGATGACCTGGCATCTCTGAAGGCTCCGCTGGACATCCCGATACCAGACCCAATTAAAGAGGAGGCCAAACGCAAGAAGAAAGAGGAGGTATGTCCCACACTACGAAGAACAATGTATGGAGCTCCAGTGAAGGGAGCATGCTGGTTGGAAGAAGTCCAAACGCATTAACGCACATTTCTTTGTTTGAGTACACTACAGTTGCCACTACGTTTTAATTTAGCCAATGCAATTTGTTGATGGGTAATTGCTAAATTGAGAACACTTGAGATGGTTCAGGAGGTTGAATGGAAAGTAAACACCAGTTTATATAAATATCATAGGCGTCATGATAATGAACTGGTGAATTTCTCCAAGAGTGCTGTATAAAGCCTGTCAGCTGGGATCCTCCGTCAAAGGTTTGTATTTAGTTTTTCATGTAATATCAAGACTGAAACTGAGTGTGCTTGTTACCATGGCAACCGATTGCTGTGCAATTTCCAAGGACTGCTTTACAAATTGCTAGTGAGTGGGTGATCTTTAAAAAATCTAAATTTACCTGATTTATGTGTTGTTTTTTTTTTTTTGCATTAAATCATATTCAGGTTGTTTTTTTTATTTGAATAGTTCTCAAAATAATTAATAGAAGTATCCTGCAGGCGCTCCATGCACACTTTAGGATGAAAGCAGAAAAGTCACTCAAGGATAAGATATTTTTCACCCTTTATTGTATCCCTTATTTATGCAGATCCACTCTACTTTAAGCAGTTGTGTTTAGAGGAGGAAAGGTGCAACGCTGCCAGTGTCATCAGATTTATGTGGGGAAAAATAGGTTGAAAGAATATTTAGGTTGATGAAGCAGCTCGAGGGAGCAAACCTGGTTGTTGGGGTGCAGAAGCTGTGTGCACGGAGCAGGGACTGGAACTGGGTTACATTTCTTAGACAAAGACAAAACTCCAACATTGACATCTTCATTTAGCCATGGAAAAGAAGCATGTGGGAGAGCTGTCTAAGAGATTAATAGGCAGTGAAAACTCTTTGACCTGCTGCCTTCTGTTCTTATGTTGCAGAAGGAGGCAAAGGAGGGGAAGAAAGACAAGGACAGCGATAAAGAGGAGGAGGATTCAGGTAGGAATGCTGACGTGATAAATCAACGTACTGCAGTGGTTTTCAAACACAGTCACAGGCCGTGTAATAATGTTTATATGCCAGGATTGGGATTTGCCAAGTTCCATTTCACAAATCTCACTGCAAGAGGTAAACTATTAATAATACGATAGGGATTTTAAAAACATGGGATATTTCTTAAAAACATTCTAGCTACAAAACAATCACTGCAAGACAAGACAGAGTATTGAGTCCAACTTTAACGAATGAGAAAACAAAGCCAGTTAAGCTGCTGTTTACCGAGTGATTCACCAGTAATGATTAGTTGTTTAAGTTTTCATTGTTCATGACATCAAAAAGTGAATCGTCTTTATAACGCAGCCCAGCTGAACCAGAATGTTCTGATATTGTGACTAATGTTTGGGGATGTTTCCACCAGGGCCTCCTTGTGGTCCCATCTGCAGCAACGAGCAGGTGGAGAGTCTCCTGCAGGAGGTGAAGCCTCAGATCCAGACTCTGAAGGAGAAGCTCAACACAGTCAGTCTTCATTTTATGACCTTTTACTTATCTGGTGCACAACACATGTGAGGAATATGCCTTTGAGTGCATATGATTTATGATTTTAGGTAACAAACTTTGTTTTTAAGCAGGGTTGGGTAGGAATGGATTACATGTAATCAGGATTATGTAATTGGATTACAAAAAATAACTATAATCATGTGAATTTAGATTTTTATTAGATTTTTAGTTCCAAGGATTACTTGAATATATTTTTGATTACATCTTTAAAATGTGGCAATTCTAAAATTTATGAAACTTTTTCATGAAAATAAATGCTATTAACTCATTAAAAGCTAATATTTATTTTGTTTTTTTCAACGATGATTTATGGATAATGGAGTTTTTATTCCTATTTATGTACATTGAAAGTGGATGATGAACATTTTTAATAAGTGATCCTCATGCATTACGACAAACACACAGTAATGTTTTTACTTTAATCATCTTCTCTCTTTTTGAGTGTCTTTAGTCCTGTTTTAATAACTTAATAACTGGAATAAATATGAACGTCTTGACAAACTCGTATAGATAGATCACATTAGATATTAAAACCTCTGATTTCCCTGACAGGTGTCAATGTGGGTGCAACTCCAAATCCCTAAAATTGAAGATGGGAACAACTTTGGCGTGGCTGTACAGGTGGGTAACCGTGACGATTTGGTGAAGCACTATCATGAGTATCTGTGTCTTGACAAGATGTTTTGGACATTTGGCTCGTGTGACGTATCCAGTTTGGTTTAATATATTTGTTTGTCCGACAGGAGAAAGTGTTCGAGCTGCTGACCAACACGCGCACCAAGATCGAGGCGTTCCAAACTCAGATTTCAAAGTAAGAGCCCACTCCTATGCAGCTAATTTGTGGTAGATTTTAAAAATGTTATTTCAATGAAAACGTGCACAACTACTTTTTAGCATTTAGCACTCTCCCATAACTGTAATTTGGCCACTAAATAGATGGATATCACAATTTTTAAAGATTGTTCGGCAGTATTATATCCTGGTTATGACTCTTTCTTCTGTTTGTTAGATATTACAGTGAGAGAGGTGATGCTGTGGCCAAAGCCTCCAAACAGCCCCACGTGGTCAGTATCTCATGTCGTGTATATTGTCAGAGTGGTACATTTGTAATGCCTTGTATGTGTGTTTCTGTGTATTAATGATCACACACTAAGTGGTAAAACATTAAGGTAAAATATATGAATGTTCCTTGTGTGCCACCTGCACACTGTATGCTCTATTTGTGTGTAAAATAAGGACTTGTTGTGAGAAATGTTCTGCTCTGCGTGTGTATAAACTCTGTGTTGCGTGTTCTCTGCTGCAGGGAGACTACAGACAGCTGGTTCATGAGCTGGATCGGTATCAGTACTACGAGCTCCGCCTTGCAGTCCTGGACATCCGTAACACATATGTAAGACGCCCTGTTGTTTACTGTTGTATTTATACACATATGTGTTCGTGTCAAAGGTCTCATCAGAATCAAATCGTATAAAAAATGATCAACACACAACTGTTGACTGCATTACAGTCTGCGTACATGTCATCTGAATATTGTAAATCCCGTGTCTAACTTAATATTCCATCTGCTGTGATCATCACTGCACTTTGAATACAACCAATCGCGAGTCTATAAAATATTCCAGTCGTGTCCCAGCAGCAGGGGCGGTGGCTAAATGGAATCCATTCCTTCTTAATAGGAGGGTAATTAAACTAATTGCTGTGCTTGTGTTGAATTGATTAGAGCTCCATTTCCAATCCATTAATCACTGTTTGTCTCCTTCCTCTGGCTATTGTCATCCTGTGTTTGATGCTGTTAATGAACAAGGCGGTGCAGGTGATGATGAAAGGATGTGTTTGACACGATTACGGCTCTCGATCTGAGCGTCCCTTTCTCTTATTACTGCCTCTGACCTTTCCGTCTGTCTCGCAGGCCGTCGATCTTTCTTACATCTTCTTCCCCTCACTCCGTTTCCACTGATGTCTCTCTCTGTATCTCCCTCTGCAGGCTGTGCTGTTTGACATCATTAACAAGAACTATGACAAGATTAAGAAGCCAAGAGGAGACGGCAAGGCTCTCATCTACTGAGGCTCCAGCACTCTTCCAGGCTTTTCTAACAAGATACAACCAGTGTAGTATGACACTTGAGTAACAATACACCCGTTCTGACAGAAATGTCTTCTTTTTCTTACTGTGCAGTCATTGTGGTTCAGATTACAAAATAAAGCAACATGATTCTGGTACTTCTGTCTGCTCTCCTTTTTGTCCAAATATGACATCTGGTTTTAGACAAATATTGACCTTGTTTTTTTTTGTTAACCAGGAGAATCCCTTTTGAGATTAATAATCTCTTTTTCAAAGGACAACTGGCCAAGACAGGCAGCAGCATAAATACAAACCCATAGTTACAGACAGAAAACACAAAAATGAAAGGAACCAAAAAATCAAGCAGGAAGTCGCATTTGAAGTTGAAAAGAGTCAGTTTCGTACCAGGTAAATGAAACAAAAAAATGACATCCAAAGGAATCTGCCTGGTAATTATTTTTCCAGTTTCCCGTATGGGAAATTGGGACTGAAAGCATAAATAAGTCCTGAGAACATAACAAGCGTGTTGAAAGTAACCTGCATATCCATACGATGCCAAAGCTATGTGGCGTTCTCAAGGCTTTTTGCTTTACCTAGATTCTCTACACAGCCTTAAACAAGCCGTTTGACTTTCCAAAACTTGCGCCTGAGCTTTCAAGGCCCCAACCTTATCCCTAAAACTTAATATACTGAGGGTTTCACACTACTGAGGCTGTTTGTCGATGTCCGTAGTGGTAAAAAGTCCCTCTCCAGGCAAAGCAGGACAGCCCCAGCTCGGCTTGAGTCTGTACCACCCCTGATAGAGTCCTCTCCACCCCAGGTAGCCCAGAGCTCCTCCTAGATGCTGGGCGGGGCACTGTGGGAAGTATGCAAGCAAACACAGCAGCAGGAACATCCAAACAGCGAGTAAGACCACACACAGGAGGAAGATGAATCTTAAAGGGGCTCCAGGCGACCTCTGCAGAGGCTTCATTTGATCCAGGTGAAGACCGAAGACGGACATTTCCTCCACGAGCAGCAGGCAACACAAGCAGACGATGAGGACGTCCTGGGATACTTCGTAACCTCTCCACGTCATGTTGGCTTTGAGGCAGGAGAGCTTTGTCCGGCCTTCATGCAGGAGCAGCAGGGGCTGTACCGAGGAGGCGGTGCCTTGGATGTCCTGGGCAGGGGTCATGGGTTCATAACAGGTTCCTGCTGCATCCTCCAGCAGTGTCAGGAGACGCTGACAGCCCCACCAGAGCAACCCCACGACCCCTATCCGAGAGAGGTGGCGGAGGACGAGAGGGGGGGAGTGACGGGCGGAGATGGAGAGCAGAAGGATGAAGGACCCTGTGAAGACGCAGGTCCAACCCCAAGTGGACTTGAGGAACTTCCTGTGAGAGAGCAGAAATCACGTGACGAGTCGCTGTATAAATCGTCAAAATACAAGACAACAATGCAAAGAAAAAAAAATCGAATTTTTTAAAAATAGTGTCTGCACGTGACACAGTCAGGACAATGCTAAATGCTAAATGCTAAATCATAGTGTAGGAGTAGCACAGAGAGGAGTCAGTAGTTAGCATTAGCTAATAAGCAACTGGTCATACCAGGCCAAACAAGGCTCTAAAGTACTGGATTGAGCAATGAACTACAGCTACTTAACTATGTTTGGTGTGAAAGTGCAACTTAAAATGTTAACTCTTATATTGAACTGATCATCAATGTGCCAGGTTAATGACCTTTGGGCTCATAGTGACACAGTGTAGATCCAACTGAGAATCATGCAGCCGTCATTTCCAGCAATAACAACGACTTATGAATATGTAGATTTCCATTAAAAGCAGAAAGACGAGCATACCTGTACAGGTAGTTGTTGCTGTTCGCGAAGATGCTGTACTTTGACACCCAGAAGCTGAACACGGGGCCGAACACAACCAAAGCAGATAGCATCAGGTGGAAGTGTCCTCTGACCAGCTTGTTTCCTAAAATCCTGGCCAGTAAGTTTGTTACAAACACCAGAGCAGCATTCAGGAGTCTGAGGATGAATTTTCCCGGCAGAGTCAGCTCTGCAGCCATCTTGTGCAACTTCTCCAAGTTGATCTCTGGTAGGAAGCCATTTGAGGAGTTTTCGGTCTGAACATCCATGTTTATCTGCTCCGTTCCGTCTTCCTGGTGATACCTTTCGTAGTTTTATATTCAAAGTTTGTTCTTCTTTTTTCTCTTTGTGTCCAACTGGAGCACCGTGGTGGAGTCTGCGTCACCTTCTTTTGTCTTTGAAAGGCAAACCAGTTCTACTCTGGGAGCCTTTCCAGTTTATCACTGTCAGGCGTGCAGGAGAACACATGGTTTATAAAAATACAACCTCTCTGTCCCTTTACCCTCACAAGCCCTCCCCCTCCACAACACAGACAGTGTGCACACGGTAATAGCTGCTGCTGTAACGGACCCAGCTATTCTCCCACAATGATCCAACACTTCATGAATTTGTTCCTATTAGATGGCAAGTGATGATAGAAAACTACAACTAGGGAAAAAAAACATTAAAAAAGGTCTATTCCTGTGAAAAGAATCATTCTGATGTAAAGCGGATCGTTTGGCTCCTTCTTTGGTTCTCCTTTAGTCTCTCCATTCATAGAATCAGCTGTCTGAGCCAAAACTAATTTAAGTTATAAACTGTTGCCAGTCTGCATTTGGCGCCATGAACAGCTGCGTTTCTCCCAGCACTTTGTTTCCTTTATTTCCAGGCCCAGAGCCTCTCAAACCTCTTCAACTCCCTGAGCCAAATTGAGTAAATTTAGTCTTTCCGTGGGAGTTATACTCAATAAAAAAATAAAAAAAAACAGAACTCAGCCAGTCCCACTACGAATTCAGACTCCAAATCCATACGAACAGAAAACGTAAGAAGAGTCCGTATGTGAAAAGCGATGTTACCCAGATGTTAGTGTACTGATTAAAAAGCGTATGATAACATGTAAGGGGAGAAGCTTTGGCACCTTCTGTCACTTTCTTCCATTTGCCATTTGATTACTTTTTACTAAGTTTTCCTGAGTTGTGGCTTTCTCTTCTCTTTCCTGATCTTTTCCTTTTCATCGAAACTGTAGCCGAGACGAGAAGTGATCACCACCACTGTTGGTGTATTACATATTGTATTAAGTAGGAAGTGAAAAAGAAACCAGACATGCCAAAGAATCTTGGTCTAATTTTAGACCACTTAACTGCATTGCTGTCATTACAATGACCTTCAAGCGGCTCTGCTTTGGTTCCTGTAGCAGCTAATTGTCAGTTGACTGTTATGTGCTACTGGCAAATTTAATTATCGGGCCAAAGAAACTTTTCATGTGATCTTTGTTCAACGTGGCGAGTGTGCACATGAACACTTGTTTCCATTTAGTTCACTGTTAACAGGAAATGTAATTGTTGCATTTTCTTCGTGCTCTGCTTTTGCACATTTAAAGCTTGATAGAGCAAATTTAAAAGACGTCTAACAAAGTACTTTCTACTCAGTAACAGCAGCAAATTCTCAGTAAAAAGTTTTTTTTATGTGGCGATATACATGGAAAGAAAGGTTTTATTGTTACTGTAAAACAACGGTCTGAGAGTGAAAGTATGAACACCTGAAAATTGCATATACAGATCAGTGTGTAAGTTTTGATCCACGCACACATCCCCAGTCTTACCTCAACATATTATCACACACATTCAAATCTTTTAAAACAGATCACAGGTTTATATTGGCCAACAAAATTACTTTTTTTTTTTTCCCCCATGGACTCAGGGCTTGTGTTTACAGAGCGGAGTGCTGACCCAGGATCAATAATAAGACCTCAGACTATGGGGTTGTGTTTAAACTTCAGGCGATCTAAAAAAGGGTTTTAACATAAAATCATTGTCCGTATGACAGTAAAACTGACGTTTGGGGCGTCCTGGTCAACTTCGTATGCGGGAAATCTCCAACATAGGAAGATGACCACCAGGCGGTTGCCCTTGAACAGCTGGCCCAGTGGTGGACCAAAGTTAAACTCAGGAAAGTTACATGTTTTCCATGTTTAGGAGCCGTGACTTGGGGCAATTGGTAAATAATTGACTGGATTATTATAATATAATCAGTCTTTAAATGTTGACTTTGAACATGACGGCCCCTCAAATACACCTCATGTTATTCATAACAGCAAGTCTAAAGTCAGCACACTGACAACTATCTAAATACACTCCCTGAATGCACATACCATTCAAATACTATACATTTATACAGAATTACCATCGTCAGTTTCTCCCTGCAATATCCAACATTGATTTTTATATGACTAACTTACCATTAAATTCCAATAGCTCATTAAGTAAGTGCAGTGCTACGCGTTTCGAGCTTCAGCACATTTGCGTGAAGTGTTTCAGGCCAAATTCAAAAGCTTTGGCCTGTTGACAGTGAGGCAAAAACAAAAGGAAAAAAAGAAGTAGCCCGTCCCGCTGTGCCCTAATCTGCACATGACAACGTAAGGCTATAATGCCTTCCAAATTAATACTTCGCACCCACGCTATAATTGTAATCATTAATATCCAGCATTGAATTTAAAAGATGTTTGAGTCTCTCCCAGTCCTCCCATCTTATTGTCTGCCTGTGTTAGGGCCAGCCTCGCCCCTCTGTGGCGATGTCACTTCCTCCAACACGTTTTCCTTTGTCTCTCTTCTTCTTCTTCTCTCGCCGTCTAAAGGTCTTTCTCCCGTTGGCAGTCTCTCTCGCGCTCTCTCTCCTCCTCTAGCGGATGGGTCTGTCTGTGCTCCCACATTCGCACCGCTCCGTCCCACTGTGGAGAAGCAAAGGAGGATAAGGAGCGAGATCACAGCGAAAATGATCTGAAGTTTTTTTAATGTCAGCACCTGCTACTGGCTTCCATAGTAGCTCTGATTTGAAGTTTCTAATTTTTTTCCCGTGACTTGTCTTAACTGAGTCAGACTTACTTAAAATAGTCATTGCTTCTGTATTTATTAAAGCTGAAATCCATAACTTCACATTCAAACTTTGCAACACTTTTGTGACTTTGGCTTCCTGGCTGAAAAGGGTTTCTCATATTTACTGCCATTTTTGTACTTTAATCCTTTGAAATCATCAACAAAATGAATTAAGTAGCAGATGAACTTCTGACATTGTGCATTTTTGTGGGAATTTACTCAAATATTCAAGAAGACGATGTCACAGGAGCATCTCAGTACACTCGGCCAACCTTTACATTATAAAGCTGGTTTCAGCTGGAATGTTTTTTTTTTTTTTACAGCTATGAGCAAATAGTTTGGTTTGTTCTTCAACCGAGAGAGAAACAACTAAAAAGGACAATTTAATGCAGTATTCACGAGAAACTAAATATATGCGTATTTATCAAAATCTTGGACTTCTCTTAATTCCATGGTCGTCCGTTGCTGGAGAAAACACTGCCAGGCCTCATTTTGTCCTTTACATTTCATCAAAGACTCCATTTGGACCGTTTGCTTTCACAGCACTCACAGAGCTGCTGACGATGTTGTCCTCGTAGGGGTGCCAACTGACGTCCCTCACACACGCGTCATGGCCTGAAAGTCTGGAGACCACGCCGCCCGACAGGACATCATAAACTGGACAGACACACAAAGAATTCGACGTATTAAGATAATTGTAGGCACGTACTGTATATCACGTCCCTTTAATTGCTCGTATCCGCATCAGACTGCATTGATTTTCCATATAATTTGAGTTATTTGGTGCATGGAAGGCGGTAACACAATACGGGACGACACCCTGGGTAGAAGACACAAAGTAACACAAGTACACATTGCAGACACACACACACACAGACGGTGTGACTCACTGATGATTTTGCCAGTGGAGCAGCCAGAGTAGATGAACCTCTGTCCAGTGCTGAACTCTGGAGAGAAACGGCAGCGGACGAGGGTGTGCAGAACGCCGTGACCGCGGTAGGTCATCACCGAGGTGTCGCCCGTCAGCTTGTGTCTCTTCAGGGCTGAAAAGGAACACATTATGTTTTCAGAAATCACTCAGTTATCACAATGACTAAGACAGACAGAGCTCATTTACATCCTCAAAATCTGGAATCCAGCTAAGAAAAAGTGGGTACACTAGATAGAGGTTTGTATTTTTAGGAGTTTCTGCTCCATCTCGCTATCCTTCACCTCTCCTCTATGAATTCCCTCCTCTTTGACTTGCAATGGTAATTTCTCCATGCGTGGCTTTGATACTGTCATATCCCCTTACCCTCACCACGCATACACACCCATGTTTCACCTCGATGTCATTGGCCCTCTCACCCTTGTTTTTTTTTTAATCACGTCACGTCATCTTTATCTCCTCCCCTTTTCTTCCACCATGAGAGCTCTCCTCCCCTCGTCCTCTAACTTCCCTTCTCCTCTCCTCCCTCCTGCCTCATTCAATACTAGTGGCTCCCATTCTCCCCCTCTCCCTCTCCCCTCCTCACAGCCTCCCCTCCTCCCTCACCTCTCTGGGGAACCTGCTGCCAGCGGTAATCCCAGTTTTGCTGGGTGACAGCCAGACGTGAAGCTGCCAACCCCTCTTTGGGTGAAAACTTCCGGACGTCCCAGAGCTTGATGGACTGGTCCTTCGAGTTGCTTATCAGATAGCGTGCGTCACCCTGGCACAGTCACGGACCAAATTTTAGAAAAAGAAAAGAAAAGAAACCTCAGAGTAAGACACATTACACTGCGCTAATATTAGCATTCAATTAATCAACTTCCAACCAATCATCAGTCAAATCCAACTACCCATGAGGCTTTGGGGAACTTGTCATTGACAGATTGATAAAACACCAGCAGCATTCCTCTCTTGGCCCCCCACCTTGCTGTGAATGAAGGTGATGCCGTCTCGGTGGCCGGCCAGCTGTCCGACAGGCTGCGGTCTGTCCTCCCGCAGCGTCCGTCTGTCCCACACCTTGCACAGCGCGTCGTCGCTGCCAGAGAAGAGCAGCTGGGACGAGCTGTCGGCGAACGCCACCGCATTCACGTCGTCCTCATGGGCATCGATCTGGCGAGTGGAGACGCAAAAGAGAGAGCGACTGTGTCAAAGGGTCTTTGTCTGCGTGTGTACGTCAAAATCATGACAGAAACAGACAAGAATTACCGCCTCGCGCTTGGTTGCCTCCGCAAACCAGTCGAGTTGACGTTTACACCCAGGTCTGTCCAAAATGTCATCACTTCATCAGTTTATCCGGTCAAACATTTGTGTGTAACTGTCCTAATTAGCATATGAATTCTTGAGTTATGGCCAAAAAGATGCTTTATGGAGGTCAGAGTGACCTTTGCTGACCAAAATCTAATCAGTTCATCCTTGAGATGAGCAGGTCATTGTTACAAGCCAGCTGAGTTAACGTTTTAACTTGTTTTGTGACACGTGCTTTAGTCCAACAACGTGATGACACACACTCTGCCATTACAGCCATACAAGTAAAAGCTATAATGCCAGTCAATGGGCAGACAGGGAGGCTGAATGAAGCATCCTTCATTCACTTTGGCCACAGGCAATACATGTTAATAGGATCAGTTTATTGTCGGTTTTGGTCTTTTCATGGCATTGGTTAACAATAAGAAAAACATAAACCACCACAAGATTTATCCTTGAGGTGAAAAAATTGCGAAATGGGGGAAAGGTTCAGAGATTAAGCACAGACGCACTGTGGGAGAGATAAGAGAGTCAGAATCAGAAAGAGCACAAGACAGTGGTGAAGCAGATGGTAGAGGCCAGCTACTGACTTCTACACAGAGGGGGGTTGTGGGGGGAGGAGGGAGGAGGGTTTAACCACCCTGTCCCACTGCAGGGTGGAGCCGGACTGTCTGTTGCTACATCACAGACGGCAGGGCGCTGTGAAACTTTATGTGAGCCGGGACACTTTCAGGTCCGCTAGTGTCCGGCTCACCTTGATCGCAGGATGAGGCACAAACAGATCGAGGTGGAACAGCAAACGCACTCACACACACACACACACTAACCTTCAGCGTTCGCTTGTTCTGCTCAAGATCAAAGACGTAAAGGCAGCCGTCGTTCGCTCTGAAAGGAGAGAGGAGAGAGACTGAACACTTCCTAATTAAGTCTTAAATGCGACTGATCTTGCTGCTCTGCGTGCGCTTCATATCGAATGAAGTCGTTTTATCTTCATAACTCAAGTATTCACAAAACCGGCTATAAGAAGAACAAGTGTATTCCACTTCCGCCTAGGGAAAAGAAGGGCTAGCTGAATTTACATTTCTCAAAGAGACGTCAGTCCTGGTTTCAACTCTGCCAGTGACTGCCTTGAAACATAAAAGCAAATTGTACTCACCCTCCCAGGATCTCGTTGCCATCTGTGGACGCAGCCAGTGAGAACACACAGAACCTCCTCTCATCTGGACTACAAAGCACAACAGCACACACACACACACACACACACACACGCAGGTTGACACTGCAGTAGTAGCACATTATTGAATCACACTGTCTACTGTATGTCATCTCACACCATAAAGCTTGATGAAGGGCACGCATCAACTCTTAAACAATGCTATTGTTGGGAGTGCTGTGATTTTAATGGTAGTTCTTTGTTGAAATAATAATGCATTTCATTCACACACACACACACAGCGAGAGGATGGATGTTGAGGTGACAAGTTCCGACAGCATCATTCATCCAGGTGCTAATGAAGGGAGAGGACGGCCGGCTGGTAGGGAATGATAGATTACCGGCTCGGTAATGTTATAAGTTACTATGAGGGAAACACTAAC
Source organism: Bovichtus diacanthus (assembly GCA_943590825.1). Taxonomy (NCBI): domain Eukaryota; kingdom Metazoa; phylum Chordata; class Actinopteri; order Perciformes; family Bovichtidae; genus Bovichtus; species Bovichtus diacanthus. The sequence goes on from CALSBV010012432.1 coordinate 2,252,446, forward strand.
TTGAGGTCCAGGGCGGTGTGGGTTTCACTGTCTCCATCTATACTGCACAAATGAACTGTGGGGAAGACACACAGAGAAAGCAACATATGAATAAAACAACAAATAGGAGCTGATATTTTCAACAAGAATTGTTTTGGTTTTGGTTTTAAGTTATGAGATACTTATCAGTGTATTACTACCAACAGTAGATGGCGGTCGGCACGCAACCGGTTTAGAATAAACGGAAAAAGGCCAACCTAAAGAAATGTGCGATATATTTATAATATTTTCACCATCGGTTTCTTAAAAACTGGGAGCGTGCCGACTGCCATCTACAATGAATAAGTACAACAATCGTTAAAAAAAAATCTGAACTACCCCTTTAAAAGGTGGCTCCAAAGAACCAAACTGAGATGCAGAAATGCAGATTTCTGTGGTGCAATGCAAACTAACTAAAGGAAACAAGACTATAACACAAAAAATAACAAAAGGCTAAATATGACATATCCATCAAATAACTTCAACATGCTATGTAAATCTTTTGATGCCACTGCGGCATCAGTAAATCTCAAATATGGATGACATGGACCTTGGGGGATCACCAGCTGTGCCTCTTGCAAGCAAAACTCTGCACTAATAAGCTCCATTAACCTTACTGTAGTCAGACCAGCTGGAGTAGAGCACATTTTGTGCGTCAGGCGTGAAGCAGACGTCCAGCACACTCCAGCCCACATCACGAGCCTTCACCGTTTGCCTCAGGTGAAAGCGGCCCTTGCTGGTGTCGTACAAGCGGATGTTCTGGTCTGCAGCGAGCAACAGAAAACAAATGTTGTAATAAAATAACGTGTGGCCGTTATTACATGACGGATCTTTGTCCCTCGCCTGTGTAGTGCGCTTACAAGACAGATTATAAATAAGTAAAAAAGGTAGTGAGAGAGAATGTTTGAATATGACATGGTACTACTAGATTTGCTATGTTTTAAACAGACGTCTGATAGTTGTTGTTTGTATCTACAGATGTTAGAAAATGTATTCAAAACAATGCTCGTCTGTCAACGACCACAATCTGTCTATGACACTACACGAATGGCCCAGATGATTTGGTGGTCTACGCAGTTTTAAACAAACACTAGGGATCATTATCAGATCTGATTCAGTTCCTCTGGGTTCTCATGTTGGAACTGGGGTTATTTACCCTGGCAGGCAGAGAGGAACATGTTGCCATCCTCACTGTACACTCCACAGAAGGCTTTCTGCTGGTACATATCCTTGTGGGATACATAGTTTGGCAGGAAACTGCGAGAGGAACAAGGGTCAATATCATTTGACAGATATATAACATTAGCCCTGCTCGTAAACATCACGCCTAGTGCATTGTAGATTTTCACTAAAAGAATATATACAGCAATCAGTCACGTGGAATACAACAAGAGGTCATGCTCCATCAAGAACTGATTGATTCTTATTCTTTCTCTGTGTCACCTTCTTGTAATTTGTTGAGCCATATTGGAAATATATAGAATTTAAGGGAAGCTTACTGTGTGCGGATACGACTGCACTCGCCATGGGAAAAACTGGAGCCTCTACATCTGCCTTGTTCCCTCTAAAAAGCAAAGAGTTCGTCAGAAAAGAAAACTTCAAACTGGTCAGTAACATTAACAGTAAATGGGAATTAAACTGGCTGGTAGACACAATGACTAAAATCGTTTCAATATTTGGACAAACTGGGTTGAAAATAACCTACATTGATGTACAGCTCTTAATTATTTTACACATGTGCGGTCCAATTAAAACTAATCATCATCATCATCTTTCTACTTTCTTTGTGCTGGAAATTTGCCAATTGCATTCTAGTCTGCTCCCGCTTTGAGTTTCTCTGCGGTCGGACCTCTGTCAGCATGTGGGTGAAACTGTGTCGTCCTTTCAGGGTAGAGGAGCCGGTGGCCAGCAGGATCTGAGTTCGAATCTCACTTTGGTCCACTTCATGCGTGTCGGGTTGGGTGTCCACTGGTAACACAAAAAATAAAAACAAGTCTTGGTATTAATTTCTCTGACATCAAACTTTCACAACTTGGTACATTCTGGTTCAAAATCCTGATATTTCAATGACCATTTGACATATTATACACAAACAAATAAATGATGCTGAGGAGGAGAGGGGGAAAGTAAAATTGTCAAACGCACAATATGTAATTTTCTCTCTCAATCAAAACAATAACAAATGAGGAGAAAAGTTTGATCGTGAAGTTCGGTGGGGACCTGAAGGTCTCCAAAACAAACGGACCCGCTGATTAAAACCTGTAAAAACACTGAATGAAGCAGTTTGACGTTAAAAATCTGAGTTTCTCTGACGCTGTTCGGCTGCCGCGAACATTGATACTCTGATAACTTAAGATCCAGACGTCTGATGACTAAAATCCTTCATTCTGTAAAAATGACTAAGATCTAAAATGTGTATCATAAAAATGTGGCTTAAAACTGGATATAAAGTCAATTTAAGACGACCACAACGCTGATGCATGCGCAAAGGGGATAAAAAAATGTATAACATAGGTTTAGTCGTTTTAAGACATTTTAATGCTAAACCTTTAATTGAGTTTTAAAAACTTTAAAGATAATTAGATTTGCTGTACATGCTTAATTACCGGTTGACAACATTTTTTAAATAAAGAAATGTCTTCATTTTATGCAACTTACTTAATTTCCTCTAACACACGTAACATTTATTTTGGATCTTACTGAAAATCAGACATTAGCATTACTCTAAAAAATGTTACAACTTTAATTGAAAGACAGTGAAACTGATTCATCCTGTTTCTGTTACTGGGTGGATTCCCACTACACAGAATACAAACAGAACACACTGTCCTCAAAAAACTGTTAGTACAGCAAGTAAATGTTTTTGTTTTAATAGACCGTTGTTAGCTTTACGATGTGTATGACTGTTGAAACTGTGTGTTTCCGAAGAAGGGTAAAGCAAGATACACTTTATTTTTCTATGGTTTTGCCTGGACAGTGAAAAGTGCGAGTAGGTTACCTGGTGGATTGTAGCGGTCACCCAGCCGACCCTCCCAGGCTCCGTCGCTGTCCTCATCAGAGTCAGAGTATGACTGGACCAGCTGCAGCCCAGTGGCTCCACTGCCATGGACCAGTCGGACCTGGCCCCTGCACACACATAAACACCACATTAATTCAACAAAACAATCAATCCGAACAGTGGTACACGATCGGATTAATCCAAACCACTACTAGTGTATATAAAAAAGAATTTCAAGGAATAACAGGCAACAGAAATTGTAATAGGCTAAATATTCATTCAGACTACAAAGTAGACCACAATGGCGAGACACCAGCCAGCACAAGTGCTACTGTGCGGAGGTAAAAGCTGCAGTCTTGTAATGTGTTTTTTTTTTTTTTTTACAGAGCAGCTCTACTTTAACAGATGGGGGATCAGATGTCATGGATTATTTTTTAAATCTTTTTTTTTTTTTTTTTTTTTAGAGAAGTGGCTGTTCACAGGAGGAATATTTATAAAAAAAAAGATTCCCAGCCACTTTAACAGCATTGAAATCAAACGAGGAACAAGGACGGGAAATTCCCAACCACCTCTAAGCTTTAGCACCGTTGCAATGTAATGAGGGGTTTCAATTATTTGCTGACAACATACAAGTCTTCTTCATAGCAGCTTATTTAGATGTGAGAACTGTTTGAAATATCTACCCCCAAAACTCTTAATTACATATAACCAATTTGTGATGATCTGGACATTTGAAGAGATTTCAAGTGATGAGTTGGTACATGTTTTGAGTATTGACCCTCACTCAAGCTACTCATATAAGTGACTAGAAAAATTGAAATTCCAGTGCATGTATGTATAGTAATAAAACGTATATTGCACAGCTATTGTGCTGCACTGCATCACACAGGTGTTTCTATTGTCAGGTGACTCAGTGCACTTCTACTTCTTTTAGTGATTACCCACTTCCCCCAAATTGACTTGAGACTGTTTCCCTTGTGACATAAAACAAAAAACAACAAACTGGGCCCAGAAATATAAAGTACGCAAGTTAGTTGTTGTGTTAATATCAGTGCCAGTATTTTTAAACTACCAAATTCTCCCAATTCACCTTCTCAGTAGGTAAGCCAGCACTTCAGCTAAGTCAACGTCCTCCTCTGATGCTGGCTGTCTGTCTCCTTGCTGCCTGTCAGCCGTCCTGCGGCCCCGGCTGCTGCTGCTGCTGCTGCTGCTGCTCTGGTTTGGTTCTGCTGCTTCTGACTGATCAGCTGGGTTGCCACTGGAAGAGCCCCTTCCACCAGACATCCCAGAACTGGACTGAGAGCCCATAGACTGAAGAGGGCCTGGCAGGGAGAACAATTTGGAAATGAAATAACTGTGCTAGATTTACCTGGGGGAAGCCAAGTGCACACAAATGCAGCGTGTGATTGTATGTTGACAGATACAGAAAGAAAGATTAATAATTACATATGATGGCTTGCAATTAAAGTCAAGTCTCTGGATATTCATCTGCAGTGGTTTGTCATTTACTCAAGTACTGTATTTAAGTAGCCTGCAAGTTAGAGATACTTGTACTTTACTTGAGTATTTACATTTCATCCTACTTTACATGTCAGAGGGAAATATTGTACCTTTTCTTCCACTGCATGTATTTGCTAACTTTAAAAGTTACTTTGCAGATTTAGATTAAAAATACAAATTATAAATCAACTAATAATTTATGATATATTTGTTATAGGTTGAGCTACACAGTAATATATAAGATCATTAAAATGAGCTACACCTTTACCAGCTGCAATAATAAGCGATGAACACATTTCATCAATAATTACAGTCAAAATAATATGATTATATGGTTGTGAAATGGGCCATACTCTGCATTACAACTTTTACTTTTTGAAGTATATTTTGATGCTAATACTTTGTGAATGCAGGACTTTTACTTGTAACAGAGTATTGTTTACATTGTAGTATTGCTACGTTAACTTAAGTAACACATTTGAGTACTTATTCTACCACCATATGCCATTATAACTGCAAAAGAGAAACCAGAAGTGGGGTAATAATGGCTGCAAAACACACCTCTGCATTAGCTAAACTGACATCAATTCAAGTCATTTGCTCGAGCCATTGTACTCCACTTCTTCAAATCAACAAACTGCATGTTCCGAAAAGAAATCGACCAGGATAAATGTGCTGCACGTTATGTCATCGTGAGATTGAGGTGCAGAGGATGATTTAGCTGAGCTAGCTAAGGATGCTAACGATTTAACGTTAACGTTACCGTTTGACTGTCAAACGCTCTTCCTCGCGGCTCTCACGTCCAGTTCTGTGTCGTTTCGGTGCGAACTTAACAATCAAGCCGCCGCGTTGCCGCAAGGTTCTGACGTATAACGTGTAAAACACTGAATAGCTCAAGTTTGACAGCACAATATTTGATCAGAAAGCTAGCAGGGCCAGTCCGTGAATCGCCATGTTGTTTACAAAAGTGTGAAAAAACCCTGCGCGTGCCCCTGCCCTTTCCCCGTCACGTGACCCGCCGCGCTATCTCTCCTGCCAGATGCACTGATCACGTTTGACTGGAAATCAATGACACAGTTCACAGGTTCACGCAGTTCAACGCACAAAACTGTCGTTATTCAACATTTAGCTAAGGCTACTAGCTCCTATGTATACGAATGCACAAAAAAAAAAAAAACACTAAACCAAACTTTTAAAAATTGCTTTACACAAAACCAACAATAAAAACAAATACACAGAGTAGCTAAAAACAAAAACAAAAAAAGTCAGAAACCAGTAACATAAATAAGATAAAAAGGTAATTCATGGACTATTAGGAATGTGTGAGAGATAAATGATATAGTCAAAAGTCCTTCTGAAAGATGTTAAAACTAAGTTTGAATTGTCATTTGAAGAGTCTGTGCCTAGGCGTCCATAATCGCATAATACATACATGTTTGACATATACCTCCATTATTTAGTTCATATAAAAGGCTCTCATCAGCCGCAGTTTCTCTGACAGGCCAGTCGGGATTACCAGCCCCCAAGCCCCAGATTCACTGTCTTTTTGTTAAATTATTTAAATAATTTCCCTTTTTTTGGGGGGGGGAATATGCTCCACTACGCATAATAACTGAAATGTGAAGGGCCTGCAGGTTTTTGTGGTGACAGTGTCTGTACATGGTGCATGTAAATGAGTTGGGTTCTTTTCATTTATTTTTAACCAAAACTAATGGCTATACAGCAAACCTGAAAAACATGTTTATTACCATTCGGCCCACAGTTATTAAATAATGTTGCTGGAAGGTGGCTCACCAGGGACTGCAAAAATGTTCGGCACCCACAAACAGAGTCAGACATCCGCCCCTGCTTTTTGGGTCAACAACATCTTTCAATACCCTGTTCATTCAAATCCTTACATTGACAACCAAGTGTGTATGTTGCAATTGATAAGAACATTTCTAATGTTGGGGAAATAAGTTGGGATGTCCCCCTGCAGATATTTGTGACATCACAAAACGTGAAGCCAATCATTGTTCAATATGTAAATTGCATATTACACAAGAGACAATGAGGACATTTGAAACTTCCTGCACACAGTAGGGTATTTGATGTGAAAGCAGTTCGAGGGGAGATTAGGTGGAGTGGCCAGACTTTGGAAATAGCTGTAGGCATGTCAGACTGTGCTGTTTTGGGGTGCAAACCAGAACCAGGAGCCTCCACCCACTATTTGCCAAAAAATCCTGTGCTGAAGCAGATATGGATGGACTTTATATATAGACAACGCTTAAGCAGACCTTCAAATACAGTGGGAATCCGTATTTGCGGCTCACATTTTAATAACGACTGTTTCCTGAATTATTTTCAAAGGTCCATGGGTTTTGCCAAAAAGTTGATTCTGAAACCTGACGCAGTGCCCTCCATTTATCCCGGGAGCCCAACAGAGCTGAAGCATGTAAGTATTTATTTCACTGACCGAAGTTCCCAAAGAAACTTATCACTCCGTGCAACTCACTGTGGGCTTATCAACGCGGAGCTAACAACAGCTAGCCGCTCGTGAAGTCAGCTGACGCTCACCGCGTGTTTACCGCTCGGTGCAGATCTCAGCGATACCAGAGACACTGTTCGTCTCTTCACATTTAAATGACAATACTTTTGCTTCTATTGTTCCTTAATATAGTTTTCCAGTGAGCTTTGTGGATATAATTAGGCTGCGGGGCTGTGGTGGGCTGTATGCTTTGGAAACCTGCAAGAGAAGCGTAGAGGACGTAAGTCTGACGCAAGCACGTCGGTTGTGACGTGTTACGTATTGATTAACACGCTGCTACAATAAAGTAACACACATCTATATTCCTCTGAACAATCCTTTGCTTGTGTGTCTCTTTGAATGCATATATTTGATATGTGTGCCTGGCCATCTGCACGTTGTCGAATAAAGTTGCTTAAAAAGCAACAAGATACATTGAACCCTGAACTCATAGACAACATGTATCTCACCTATTCTTATCAGTCTAATACTTCCTTAAGGTCTGGCTGTGTACCGCTTTGTACACTCTAAATATACACATTTCCTTCTTCTTTTTTTAAATGTCAAGTTAATTATTTGTAAACTATTTATCCAGTAAAAGTGTTATAAAAAGGCAGCACTGTATTGCTTTCAAAGTCAGACATGCTGTGTCTGTGCAGTCTGTTGTACCAAAAACAGAGCTGAAGTAAAGGTGGGTTGAATAGATAAACATAGGCTTGGTTTATAAGGTTAACGTGAGGTGATCTCCAAAGGTTAAAGTTGTTAGAATATCATCTCGGTAACTTGTATATTCATTCATGCTTTATGTATTACTTGTCATTACTGTGCATTTAATGCAAAATTGAAACTACAACATTGCTTTGTTTCTTTGTCTTTTATGAAGGGTGCAGCTGCATTATGTTTAAAAAGAAGAGCAGATGTGGCTTGTCAGTGTAACTCAATGGTCGTGCGTGAAGTTGGCCTCCAGTGTAGTCTTCCTGCGAACAGGACGAGGACTGTGGGGACCCAGCTGTCAGAACGCAGACTGATATACAGGAGAAGCGTGGGTGTGTGTCTCTCAAATGACTGATGATTGCTCTCTGAGTGACGATGCCTACCCATGTATCGCATTATTCTATATTGTATACAATCTGTTATTGTGTGTGTGTGATTCGCAGGTATCCAGACAAAGCTGGCCAAAACAGGTGCTGGTGTTGCTGGAGGAGAGACGAGACCAGCAGAGCAATCCGTTGGAGGGCTAATTTCAAGCTCTCAGAAACCTCCTCCATCACCTCCGACTGATTGGTCACAGCCTGAAATTGAAGATGACGATCAATGCGTGACAGTGGTAACTCATCTTTTGTCTCTCTCTCTCTCTCTCTCTCTCTCTGATGGAGGAATCAAGTAATGTTGTCGTCACAGTACTGCAGAAATGGATGATTGGGAGGATTTGAATGAAGTCCTCTTTTTATAGATGAAAACACAGCAGTAGACTCAATTCTGCGGTGTCTGCATACTAATTACAATGTAATCTATCTTGCTTAACGAGAGCATGCTGCACAAAGTAAAACTGTTTATTTAATGCTTCTGCATCTGCAATCTATTACTGCAGCATTCAGTGGCAACACCGCTTTAAATTTATCTCATTATAATAAAAAAACATATGTTGTTATTGTCAAAAACATTTAGTCAATTTAACTAGATCATTCTCTCATTTTAACCAGACACTTTTTTGTGATAACAGGATACATCGGACGATATTAATAACTATCCTATATACAAAATACCCATGAGAAATTTTTAATGATTTGCCAAAAATGTTGAATTATTATAGTGTTATCAAAATAAGGTGACACTTTGTTACTTGCAATGCGAAAGTTACTTAATTTTTGTTGTATATTGCAAAAGACATTTTAATTCAGTGCAAAACATGTTATATTATCCTTCAAACATTTGTGCATTGAACACTTTGCTGACCTTTATTCGATTTCAAACCCAAGTCAACGGAAAAGTCATTCCTTTTTTTTACGTAAAGCTGACATATTAGCCCATTTAAGACATTTCATAGAGCAAATTATAGAAATATCAACATGAATGTTAAGGTTTTTAGAGTTTGAGAAACTAGAACTGAGTCGAGCTGCAGAAAATTGAATCACGCCGGAGGCCTGATGATGTAAGACCAGAGGCATCCATATTTCCACACATAAATCATCTCTTCATAACAAGAAAAACCAGCTGTTGAAGTCAGCATGAAAAGCAGTAGTTTCTGACCTTCATACTGTGCTGGAGGTGAAACACAGACTCACCTTCATCTGGTAATGTCTAATATGTCGGCTCATCTGTCTTTTTAATGCAACACAGTACAAAACGATCATTGCTAATGGTGAATCGATGATATGGCACCCCATTTATTTGCAGTATTCACACTCTCCATATTACAGCCAGCCAATACAATTAAGCTCAGTTTTACAGATATGGCTATGTGCATCTTAAAAACTATTTAGCCATAAGTGCTACAGATCGTGTATAATATGTCTTATAAAATATGTTGACTCAGTAGTTTTGCATAGTGCTCAGGATGATTTCTTTTAAGGTAAACATTCATTTTTCCTTCTACTCGCTGATCTCCAGTCAGACCTGTGAAGAAGAAGAAGACAAATATTTAGAGAATGGCAATTTACATGGCACTTGAGGAATATTATGATACTGAATGTGTTATATTTATACAACGCATCGGGGAGTTTGACAGGTTTGAGCTCACCCAGCTTTCCAGCCGTTCTTTCGATCTTCTCCAAGGCAGATTGCAGATCTCCTCCCTCAGGAAGTAGGACCTCTATCTCGCCCACATGGTAGCCAAAGTCAGCTTGGTCGAGATCTACCTGCACCCCCTCCTCCTCTAAAGTGAATGACCTCCGCACTGTTGTAAACTCGGCAAAGCACACCAGATTAATTTTGCTCAGCCAAGACTCACCCTCCTGTGAGAGGCTCATCTCTGTCTCTCTGTCCTCACAATCGTCTTTTATGACCTCTTTCACTTTCCGTTGAATTTCAGGCAGATTTGTTATCTCCTTGTAGCGAGAACATAGTGCTGCCGCTTTAGATTGTTCTCCAGAAGTCTCTTCTGTCACGCCGACTGTTGTTGGGCACTTCAGCTCCCAGCATCCTTTGCGTTTGCGCAGCCACATGTCTCTCAAAGTCAGGTCAAACTTGGGGGTGTCAAAGTACTGGTCACAAAACTGCCGCTGACCAAGACACACTGCAGAGTAAAAGAAGTGTGAGGAGAGAGATAGATGATTTAGACAAATGGATAAATAAATATTAAATACTAACGAGGCTGTTACAGATAATTAAACGTCATTATTAACAGGAGACAGATGGCCAGTGTCACCACAGTTACAGTACAAACCGCAGCAATTAGAATCATTAAAGTCCTTCAGTGACCATTTAGAAGTTGACGTGGATCACAGCCTCAGTTAAATGCGTCAGTTCTAAATGAACCAATGTGTAAATGTGTGGTAGACAAATTAAACACTTACCCCCGATCTCCTGCAGCCTTTTCAGAGTGTCAGCAGTGCACAAAAACTTTCTTTCGACTTCAACACTCATCTGAAATGACACAGTAAGATCAACACTGACAATACTGTATCATCACAAATCCAACTAAAGACTGATATTCATCTTTTTAGTAAATAACCTAATAGGCAGGTGATATATTAAGAAAAAATAAGTTTCAGTTATTAGGTAGTTTGACCCTTTTTGTATTTTTAGAAACACCGTAGTTACATTTTGAATGCATGGCTTCTACAAGTAATAAAGTATTTTTACATTGTGGTATTGTGGTATTACTTCAGTAAAATGTATCCAGGACTCTCAAATGTTTAACCTTGGTTGGTTTAGCGTTGTGTACATTTCATAGCTATTCTGTTTAAAAGCCCCATTGTAAACTGTCTGTAAATGTTCAGAACTAAACTGTTATTGTTGTATCACTGTAGAGTAATATAGCAGCAGTAGCTCCTGTAGCCGCACCTGTGTCATAAACAGGCTCGAAGCTGCTGCTGCTGCAGACTCATAAGTCAAAATCACCAAACTGAACCACAGAGTTGCAAAAATCACCATCTACGTACTGAACCGCATCCTCACACACCTTCACGAGTCAAGTCCTAATATCCAAATAATTCGGCATTAAAACCGAGCGACACATCAATCAGCAGCCCCAACACGTCAGCGGAGTTTATTTTGCACAGGCGTAATTAGAGACACCTATCAGGGTATTCAGGAACATCACTTCCTGTCCCAGTAACGCAGTGGCATACAGATGGTGCAATTTTAATCCCCTCTGCTTCATAAATATTTATTCCACATACTCGTCTGTTGATCTGCGCCACACCTATCATTTGATTGACCTGAAAATATGTCCTAATTCACGGGCACGGTGCCGAGCCTTTGCGGTCATATCTCTATTATTCAGCCTTAATTAACTCGTCACACTCTTTGTGACAATCCAAGTTGGCAGAATGGGGACTCGTTTCTTTTTGTTCACCTTTAATGTAAAAACGAGGGAGGAGTCCATGTAATCGAGGCATCGACAGTAGTTTGGAATATAATCTATCATGCATTTTTTTTTTTTTTTTTCTTGCTTTATCTTTATTGCTCAATAAGTATTTTACAATACATTAATAATCTCTAATGTCTGCGGGGTTACGTAAGGGATTTGATAGCCGTGTCTGTCCCTTCTGAATGTCAGCAATCAGCCTTGGGGGGAGCTGTGGTCTGTTTACTAGAGGGAAGAGGGGAAGGAGAGAGGGATAGGGCGAATGAAGGGAGGGGGAGAACAGGAGAGAGAGAGAGAGAGGGAGAGAGAGAGAGAGAGAGAGAGAGCAGGCAAGAAAACTTTTCAGTTCTGAGGAGCCACGGAGGAAGCGTGTGTGTGTGTGTGTGCTGGAGCGGCGACCATGCAGGTAAAAACGCATTAGCTAATTGCTCTGAACTTAATTAAACGTCTTTCGCGATCGGTTAATTGTGCTGATTTGAGCGGGGAGAGTGGCCTGCGACTGATAGAGGGTCGAGCAAACGACGGATTGTGCCCCATACTAATCCGATCTCTTATAGAAATCCAACATTAAATCCAAACTTTTTTTTCTGCCTCTCGTCTCTCTTTCGCCTGCTCTCCCTACACCACCCCCATCGTCGAGGCGACCGCGGCGCACGTACTCCGCTTCAAGTAGCTTTTTAGCGTTTAATTCGTTCGCCAATTACAGCTTGAAGCTGTTAAAATGATAGTTTAAATGGCCATGTGTTGCACCGTAAGTATTTAAGGTATGGATTTGAGCGCTAGGATTCGTCAAAAGGGGGTCTGCTGGGCGGCGAGGGAGGAGGGGGTGCGAGTGTTTTCTAACACATCTGTAAACGGAGCCCACGTTCATTAATTAAATGGCTTTAGTCCGGCTAGGCCTCAATTTGCGCTGTTGAGCAGCAGGCGGCGGGCGGTGTAACACTAGATGCCCGATTGGCAGCCTACAATCAGAGGGGTAAGGAAATAACTCGAGGCCGAGGTTTTTGATCTCATGTCTGGTGAGAGTATTTTCTATCCCGGGTGAACTCGGTCGGTGTATCGGAGCTGCAGTTCCCACCTGGACCGGGCAGAGTTTGCAGGGAGCGGAGACTAGCCAGTTGGAGACAGTTTGAGGAGCGCTTAATTATCTCTGCCTGCTAACAGGCTAGCTAGCAAAGTGACACGACTGTTATTAGCTCAACCGCTTTTTGTTTATTAATTTAATGACCGTCCAGGCTTAACCGAGAGCCAGCAGCGACGTTACGTGTCCGCCTGTGCTGGGTTTTGCAGTTTCGGAGAAGTGTCTGGCTTTCACTGCGGGGTTATTTTCAGTAAACTAACAGCTAACCAGCATTTCCAGAAACACGACTGTAATGCGACGTTACAGGGGGGCTTCTCAACCTCACGTTAGCTTGCTAGCTAATTGATTCGTCTCTGGTCGGCATAGCTAATTAGACTGCTCATTAATTAGCCAACTATGAGCATAGAGACGTCAATCTGGTCTTTATATATTGGCTTTTAATGATGAAATTCGAGATGAGGAGCGTTTAAACACGATATACTCTGCAGATATGGACTTTTTGAAATATTATCTGGTCATATCACCCTGCTAGCTTGCTAATTGGCATGACGAGGAAGTGAGGATTGTAGCTGTGTTGGTATTTCTCCTCATGGGCATGGATTGCTGTCTCGGTTGCATCTTGGATGATGAATGCTTGCAGGAAAAATACATCAAAGCTGCGTGGTAAAATCCCGAATATTGGTCTATTTTGACTTCCTTAAAACTGCGTGGGAGGGAGTAACTGTTATTTGATCACGCACGTCGAGCCTCAGATCACATTTAATATATTGGCCACGTTCCTTGTATTGGTCAAAACTGGGGGGAAATAAGTGGTGCGCCAGACTGTACTCATTGTAAATTGTCGAGCAGTGCATGTTATGATTTGGATTGAGTGTTACTCCACTATATCCTGCTTTCAATACATGTCGTGCAAATGTGATGGATCAGTTTGTTGAAAGTTAGATTATTGCAAAGAGGTATGAAACGATAAATCTCTCATCTGGACGTCACAACGGTGCCATGTAAAACCTACTGAAAGCATCAGATGGATGCTCATTTACATGACAAAGATGTCATTTAAACAATTGCATTATTGTGTAATTTGATATGGTCATTGAAGACAACATGTTGGGAACCTCCCTACAAAACCGAGTTAATGTTGAATGACATTTTTATTTTTTTAAAGAATGAGATACTGCTCTAGGATTAGTTTTACTGTTAAAAGGGACACGGCATGCCTATTGAAGGGTATTGTAACTGATAAGTCTTGGTCACAACACTATACTTTTATCTTGGTGGGTGCAGATCTCCTCATCTTAATGAAATAACTTCCTTACTTCCCACTTTTCTTTCTTTCTCTCTGCTATTCTGCATTTGTGATAAATAATAATGGATCCAGAAACTGTAGGAACATCTTTTTTTTTTCTTTTTTTTTGTTATTGTTTTTTGTTTGTTAGGAGGAGTCTGGAGAGACACTGAGCAGTGAAAGCAATGGAGTGGCTGAGTGGCTGTGCCCCCTGTGCCAAAAAGGGCAAACCAACAGATCCTGCCTGTCTTTACATCTCACTGAACAACACAGCGTACTTCCATCTTGTGTCGACAAACTGCTGGACATTGTAAGTACGGCTGGGCAGTATGGCCAGGCTTTACTCCTTGAAGGATAAAACTTAATGACTTCGGGTAGTACTTCAATTATCTGCGTAATGTTTAATGAGCCCACTTGTTGCTGGCTTTTTTTATATATATATATATATATATATATATATATATATATATATATATATACCCACAGGGGTCGGACAAAATGTCAAATGCCTTGCAATGCTGAAGTCAGGTCACAAGAACAACAACATTTAAAATGACTTTAAAAACATACGCGCTTTACCAAGTTAATATTCACTGCCGGCCTATTGTATTATAATTAGTTTCTGTTACTTTGTCCACCCCATGTTGTATGTTTGATTGTATATGAGAAAACATCCGTTGGATAGATGGATAACTTTATTAATCCCCTGGTTTGGTCACCTATGCACCATTAAAAACATAACAAAAAAGGAGGCACAAGTAACACGGGTTATATTTGGGCTATGCATCCTATGACGTTCCACTATGTAATTACTGGGTAATAACAGTTCATTGTAATTAATATTTTAGTGTTTTATTCAGCTGTTATTTTAACAGCATACACTGATTTCTATAAACTGTCATCTGTCAATACATTACATACAAAGAATCATTAACTAATGATTCTTTTCATTAACAAATAATCTGTTTGTTTTCTCATTTAATCAAAATTTGTGAATGTCTTGTTTTTGTCACTCCAAAAACCAAAGATAGTCATTTTATTATGATCTAAATCAGAGAAAAGCAGGAAATCTCCATATTTGTAAGGCTTTAAAAAAACTTTTTGCATGAAAAATTACTTTAACAAATAATGGAATTATCAAAACCGATTTAAATTTTTTCTGTCGACTGCCTAATCGCTTAGTCGACTAATCATTGCAACTCTATGAATTAGTAATTAGCGCTGTGTGTTGTGACTGGAGGGGGTTTTCTTTTAATTACTACTTTGACCAGATTGACTATTGGTTTGGGTTACTGTGAAGTATTTACTGAGTAGAAAGCAAATTATAAAAAATAAATAAGCACCTCAATTAACGCACAATTGTCAATGGGTTCATGACAATTTAGTATGTTAAGAAATGGAAGGAATTTTATTGGTGGATGAAATGATCAAAGACGGCTTTGTTTATGCCTTTAGAGTAATTAGTAAAAGAAAGGCTACCCAAGCTTGCTATGTGTAATATAACCACACATCAATGAGTCACGCCCAAAAGTTGTGCTGCTCAAAAGCCGCACAGCATTCAGCTCATCGGAATGGAGCCGCTGCAGAGTTAGGTTTGCTATGGGAATCTTTGCTGAAACTCTCCTTTCATTTTCTTTTAACAGGCTGTTCTAAAACAGGGTGCAAGCAGAGAAGAAGAAAACAAAAGTGCTCTAAAGTCTTCAGGTGGGTGTGAAAAATACTTCTAAAAAAAATTATTTTAATTATGAGAAGAACATCACAAAATTGAGCACCGTAGTAACACGCATGCATGCTTTTCTTCATGTTTTTATAATAACAGGAGAAGTAATTACTGATCTTTTTCATCCAGCCAGACCTGATTTACACAGTTTTACATGGATTATTGTAACGGGTTGTTTTTTTTGCCACTTAAATGGTGTTTTGCCTATTTCAAAACTATATAAAGGGGAAAAACATTTACGATGGAATATTGCCCCTGATGTGGGTGCAGGTGGGTTAAAATGTTGATGTGCCGATTAACTGTTATGTATGAATATGTGCACCTCTGTTAACAGTTGGACCTCCATTTACTAGAACATAACAGTGAAACCTGTATATTTATTTTTATCAGATGCTGATTCTTCACAACTGAAGCCCGCTGAAGACATCGGTTCAGATCCCTGCCAATCTAGTGAGAGTTCAGACGCTACCCAGACGCTTGGAGACAAAGAGATGGAGGAAGAGAGAATAATGGAAGAGGAGGGAGGTGAAGCTGAGCCATTGCCAGAAGAGGAGGGAAATCAACTCGCAGGAGCCAAACGGCAAAACACAACTGAAAACACAGAAATCCCAGACAATAGTGAAAAGTCAGTTGGTAAAAATGGTGTGCCAGCTGAAAATAACATCCAGTCATTCAAATGCAATGCCTGCCTGGAAACTTTTCCCGGCAGAACTGCCTTGAAAGTTCATTACAACTCTGCATCCCACATTCAGAGGATGACAACAGGCTCTGCGAAACAAGGTGGGGACATTGATCCTCCAGCTCCATCAGTTCCTGTCCTGTCTCGGCCATATATATTAAACAAACCCTACCAGTGTGCTATATGTCGAGTCTCTTACAATCATGCCATCACCCTTGAGAGCCATATGAAATCTGTCTTGCACCAGACCCGCAGCAGAAATGCTGGAATTGTCGCACATGCTGCAAACAGAGCAGCTGCCACTGTTAGTTTGGGAGGAACCACCACCAGTGTACTAAACACTGTAGTGACCACATCTGGAAGTGGGACCAGTCAGTTACTTACCACCACCAACTGTGCTGCTCCTGGGACCTTGATGGTGACAACTACAACAGACGGGGAGCAGATTCAAACTTCTCAAATAGCTCCCTCCCTCCTCACCTCCCCTGTGGCCTCAGCTCAGGCGGTCTCAGCCTTTCTCACCCTGCTCACGTCTAGTTCCAACAACCTCCCGCACTCCCTCCTCCCCTCCCTGTTCGCAGCTGGTGCTGCTCCTGGTGCCGCCGTGCCTCAGCTCGTGCCTCAGCCTCAAATGGTCATGCCCTTGATCTTGAATGGGCTCCAAGCCCAAACCCAGCAGCACCAAGAGAACCAGCAAGGCCAGCTCCTAACCCAGTGTGTGCCATTCGTAGGTCTCAGCACAGCCCAGCAAGCTCTCCTAACCCAAAGACTTAACAGCTTACAAAACCTGTGGCCCTCTGCAGGAGTTCCAACAAACATACAGCCCTGCCTGGAAGAGCAAAAACAGTCTATAAAATGTGAGAAAGAACAAGAAAGGCACGACAGTGATGAGACGGTTGAAAAGAAAGACGCGGATCAGATCAAGGACAGGAATAGCTGGGCTACAGAGAACATTAAAACAGAGAAACTTAAGGAGGACGGTAGAGAATCTGCACAGTGTCCTAATATAGAAGGCAAAGTGAAGGTTGAGAATAATGAAGACAATGGAAAGGCACATAGAGATAGCACAACAGATGGAGACCGCTCAACTAATCAGTTGGACCTGGAAGGTGATAAAGCAGCTAGCCTGAATCTCTCCCCAGCGGGCACAGAGAAGAGCCTCCGCAATAAGAATCTCTCGCCTTCTGCATCTGTGCCCAGCAACTCAAGCCTCAGTCCTTTAAATTTAAACCTTACACTTAGCCCTGATTCTACTCCTCAAAAATCACAATCGGGTACTAGCCCTTGTGGCTCTCTCGGCACCCCAAAATCCAGCCCGAGTACAAATGCCTTAACTAAGAACCAAACTCGACCCTATTGTAATGCAATGGGGTCCATTTATCCAGACCTTCCAGTGCTGTCAGAGTTCCAGTCGGAGGTCCTCTGGGCGTTTTTTGAGTCGCGTAGTGAGGCTGATGCTGCAAGTCCTCCCCATGAGGACTGTGAGGCGCTGGGCAGAGAAGTAGGGCTTTCTGAGGGAGAGGTACGTAGGTGGTTGAGTCAAGCCCGACATGTGAAACAGAGGCAGAGGGCGACAGAGTTGGAACACCTCCAACGCTTGGCAGGATTTACAAGGCATGCCCAAAGTTCAGACAATGACTATGATGATGAGGAAAGCTCACTGATTATAGCAGAAGGTGAGGATGATGTTGAAGCATCAGGTAGTCAGGCAATGGATTTGTCTAGTACAAGAGGGAAACGCAGACAAAGAGATTACGGAAGGGAGGGTCAGGGAGATTCCTGTCTCACCTCTGACTCCGAAAATGAGGTTTACACCTCTGTCATTGTGTCTGATGAGGAAAGTCAGAACGGGTCCTTGAGAGAGGGTCCTGAGAGCCCTGCTAAAGATGAAGCACAGTGGGATGTCCATGGTGATAAAGGGTCAGTTGGAGGAAAGGTCTTGCGATCTACAACTGTGTTTCTATCTGATGCAGAGGATGAGTATGAAGATGAGGAGGGCGGAGGGGGTCAAAGGGCCAAGAGGAAAAAACAAAAAGGGGAGTTTGAGCGCGATGAAGTGGAAGTGAAGAAGGAGAGACAGGACTCTGATGTGGATCTAGAGTTGGAGGCCCAAGGGGATCCTCCAAGTTCACAGTCTCATGCGGAAATTCCAACCAGTGCTCTTCACTCACTTCCACTGTCCCTTGCTCCTTTTTCTACCCAGTTCCTTAGCCCCTATGTCCTCTCTCTTACTCCTACAGTGCTTGATGGGAGCAAAGTACCCATCTTTCCTAACCCACCGACTATCACACGCTTCTCAAGCTCTCTTCTCTCTCATTCGCTCTCCTCGCACAGCCAAACTTCCCACTACCTGTCCAATGGTGGTGACTGTGAGTCCGCTCTGGATCTCAGCATGGGAAAAAACAACTCAAAATCTGCTTCTTCCACGTCATCTCTGGCTGATAAAATTGCAGCACAGAAGGGACAATTGCTGGATGGGCTTGGCTTAAGGCCCACATCCAAAGGTCTGGTAGTCGTCCAGGTGAAGCCTGAACCTGTTAATTCTATGCCCTCTTCCAACAGCAGTATGAGTCTGATGAGCTATAACAACATGACAAAGTCTAGTATTTACATGAGGGCAGCAGAGAAAATGAATGCCACAATATTGGAAAGAGAGCGAGAAAAGGACAGAGAGAAGGAAAAGGAGAGGGAGCAGGAGCAGCAGCAGAGGAAGTCAAAAGGTAAAAGGTATCGGGATATGCGACGTTCAAGGACCATCATTCAAGCTGAACAACTTGACATTCTGTATGGCTGCTATTTCAAAGACCCAAATCCTGGGAAACATGAGTTTGAACAGATTTCAGAGTGGGTCCACCTTCCAAAGAAGGTTGTTCAGATTTGGTTCCAGAACATGAGGGCGAGGGAACGAAAGGGTGAGGTCCGCTTTATCAGTGATGGGACCCTGGCAGCGGTTGGAAAACCTCTCATCAAATTTACCTGGCCTCTTTCCAAACCCATTTTCTCCAACAAGCCTGCTCCAAATAATACTGGGTGCATCACAACTACTCCAATTGTACGCACCCTCATGAAGACCGAGAGAGAGCCTGTTAAGGAGCTGGGCAAACCTGTCGTGATGAAAAAAATGGCACCTGTTCCCATCAAGCCCAAGGAGGTTGTTACCTCTACCACAGTCTCTCCTCTGAGCAGCAGTGCTTCTGCAGTGCCAAAGACCAAGCTCGAAACCACCAGCAACATCACTATGGTCAAAGTTGCACCCAAAATCAACACCCCTGTCCTTTTAGCACCACCCAAGGATCCAATCCCCATTGCCCCACGACCGGCCCAGAAACGAAAGCTAGATGAGGAGAGCGAGGAAGAAAGGACTGATGAGGAGAAAGACAATGAAAATGAGATGGGGCCTGGACCAGGAGCCACTAACCGCATGGTGCCCAAGTTGCCCACAACTCTCATCAACAACAGGCCTCCTGCCACAACAGTGGTAGCGCAAAAACAGAATGGGCTTAACTACTGGACCCCCAAGGTTCCCATTAAGATCAACACTTTATCAAGAGAACAATTGGCTCTTTCATCACACACGTCTCTGCGTACCATCCCCCCTCCTCCCACCCCCAGCATCGCACCAGTCAGCCCAAATACCCCCAGCTCTGCCAAAGTGGCCAGCCCCTCCACCCCGGTCGTAGCTAAATCAAGCCCGACCGAAAGCAGCTTCCTGCCCCACTCATCCAGCCGTAGGCCACGCACACACTTGTCCTGCCTACAACTATCCATTCTGCAGTCCTGTTACGAGACCTGTGCCCACCCTAATGCCATGGAGTGTGAGGCAATCGGCACAGAGCTCAACCTGCCGCTTAAGGTGGTGCAGATCTGGTTTCAAAACACTAGAGCCAAGGAGAAGCGCTGGAGGCTGCAGCAAGAGAAAATGGTAAGTGGGCAAGTAGATGTACTCTCTGTACATACTTACAGGGTATAGTATTTATTTTTTTATAAAGGTCTATGGTACAAAATCGCTTTGTTTTAACAGTGAGATAGGCAAACAAATGATTTGAGTCAAGATCACACTCGGAAGGTGTTTTTATTTTTTTATTTTCATCTTATTTGAATAAAAGAGTTTTTACAACATGGCCATCTGGAATGAAGCAATTGAACACCAACTGATCAGCATGATGGAAATTGAAGGAAAACGCTATTTCTTGTTTGTATATACGCAGTCCGAGGTCTTCTGGTTGCCTCGTTTGATTGATGAAAACAGACTACCGCCGCCTGCTGGTGTGGAGAGTTATTGCCACTCACGCAGGCGCAGTACGTATGTGCTTGGCCGTTGGCTGTAGTCGTTGCGGTGTGATAAAGTGTAACTTTTTGGCGTAGACAAAGGTGACATGAGGCGACACAGCGGGCAACTCCATCACCAATGGTACTTTTATGTCTGCTTGGGTGTGTCGGGGCCTTTTTATTGTAATTAAATTTTTATTCTACACATTTGAAGAGTTTTTTTCTGTAATGTATAGCAGTGGTGCTTAGTTCATTATTTAATGCGATTTTATTATTTTTTTCATACATTTGCCATATTGAGATTGAAAAATGTTGGTTAAATATTCTTATTAAAATTGTGAAATTGATTTCAACTCTAGTGACCAGCACTGCTCTATTCAAGTTAGCTTTTCCCTCTTAAAGCTAAATGTAATGAGCCCCGAATATGCAGCAACTGACATTCAGTGTTTTTACCCTTTTTATTTGTAGTAGTACTCTAACAGTAATAGAAGTACTCAAGCTACTGCAAACACACACATTTTGCTGTCTCTAAAAAAAACAAATATAATCAAAACTAAATATTGCTTTGCAGAATTGCTAAATTGTGCATGTAGCATGTGTAATTGTATAGAGGGCCTGAATGTTTGTCAAATGGTTTAGTCAAACCTGTAACAAAATTTGAACTTAAGTCATGTGACATTGAACTTATTCCCTCTCTGGTCTTGTTTATCCACCACCTTCCCATTCCCAGTCTCCTCTGTCAGGTGGAAAGGTGGACATGAGCTCAGGAAGCTACCTGCAGTACAACGCTCTCAAAGCCAATCGTCCCATCCTTCCCAAACCTGTTCAGCTGACTGTTACTGAACCTCCAGCTTCCCCGATGGCCGGCCAGCCAGTGCCAAAGGAGACCCTGACAGGCCGCTGTGATGCCTGCAACGTCTCCTTTGAATCCCGGGCTGCAGCGAGGGCCCACGTCTTCTCGCCACGTCATCTGGCAACCCTGAGAACCACTAACTTTGGCCAGCCGACGACGCTCGTCAACAAGAACGGAACTGGAGGGCCTGCAAATGTTGTGCCGGGCTCACAGGTCCCTCCCTCCACTCCGGTAACCAGCTCGGGAGGGGAGATGGTTACCGAGTCGCCTCCACCAACGGCCACCAGCAACAGTTAAAGACTCAGATCAGGATTGGTCTGCACACTGACTATTCTTGGACCCATTTGGATCCTCCGATTTTAATAAACAAATTTGAGCACTACTTCTCAAAAGCTAATATTCTTTTTGAAATTGGCTCCCCCTGCACCCGCTATCCCTTGCTCAACCTTCACTGACTCGAAATCCGTTAATCGAAAGACTTCACCTGGAATCCAATACAACAGCAAACTATTTCCATGCTGCTTCACAGTCACTCAGTTGCTGTCTTTATAAGTGATGAACACATCTCAAGTCTCCCTCAATCCTCACTCACTGTATCCAAACGTTTTTGGTCCTAACCCTGTGGTTATATATTACCTTACTTCAATGACCTTCCTATAATTTGTAAAGGCACTCGACTTGCCATGCTTGAACTGTGCTAACCTAAAGACAGATGCAAAAGTGTTTCCTCTTTGGAAGTGGCCATTTGACGATAGGCCCGGAAACTTTTTTTTGGGATAATAACATGAAATACTTGCAGAAATAACTCCCAGTTTTCTCCTGTGGAATTGTTTTTCTCATGCCTACTTTCACGTCTAGGGCAAAGATTGCTTGGATATAATATGACTGGACTGAACCATTGGGAGAGGAAGAACTGGTATTGACTGTCACCTTTTTCATTTGCTACAGGAGTGTGATCTGAAGAGTGTTGTGTCCACTCATTTGGGATAAAAAAAAAAAAAAAAAAAAAGGTACTTTTAGAGAGAATAGGGCTGTTGAATTGTCCCCATTTACATGTTCATAGTTTTCATGACAATCCAAATAGACAGGGCAAAAAGAGAGGCTGAGGAAAGTAGAGTCTTGGCATACCGCACTTTTGACACATTTTACATAGTTTGAAATGTTTTTAAGCATTCTAATGCAAGTGTCTTTTATGGAAGGATACAAAAATGCATGTTGGATGCCTTTAATATAAATCACGTGAAATAAATTGATTTTTGCTAGTCTAATGAAACCTGCTTTAGGTGTGGGCATAATATTGTGCAAGAAGCAGACCTGGGTATGTAAATGACGAAGAGCTCTATTCCAAAATGCTTTTATATTGATCTTTGGGGGAAACATCTGAACGCCATTCTGTACCTAGAACATAGCAAATCCTGCCTGTAAAGTTTTCAGCATTCTCTTGGCCAAGGACTATAATTACATAATTACCAACTAACTTGTTTTTACAACAAATTTATTTGATCCTGTGGATTTCACTTTCCTTCCAAATGGTGTATAGCTCATTTTGAAATGCAGCTCTTCAAACCTGTTGGGGGAAAATAAATGTTTTCACCAACTATGGGTGTGTTTGCAACATGACAGCCTTAAGAAAAAACCCCTCCAGGTATATAAATTTAAGCCCCGGTGATCCTCGTACAATGGTAGTGAATTGATTTCATCCTCACCTGGCACAGAGGGTCAGACCGATTTAGTAAATTTACGGTTTTCTTTGCCATGAATACTGTGCATAAGACAGAAAAGTTAAGTACTCATTTTTATTTACTTTAATATTTATACAAATGCCAATAGAAGCAATTAAAAACTGATGTAACAGATTTTTATTTAGGTCAAAAGCCAAGCCTCTAGAAATATTAAGGAGAACAGGGCTTGAAATGGCCTGTTTCCGATACTTTTTTTTTCCCCCATTTATGTTCAGTTTTGATACAGAGTTACTAATTCTGGTAATGTACATTCTGTGACATGAGATCTCATATCTGGAAACCATGACAAGGGAGAAAGTTGGGTATTACTATTATCCTTAAGGGACTAATGGATAGTCAAATCTTGAAAGCAAATTGGGAAACATTAAACGTGTTGACTGAGAGCTATGGTGCTGTGTTGAAGGACACATAACATACTAAAGATGTTTTCCTTCAATTTAAGTTGTATATTAATGTTACTATTGATAGTTTTAACAAAATGCAAAACTAAAACATGAACTTTTGTAAAGAAATATATTAAAAAATAACTGATATTCCAAAGTAATCCTCCCTTTGCTTTCTGTCATTCAAAAACCAAAAAGCAATCTTGAGGTCGACAGAGAGCAGGAGAGGTGTTTGTAAATGCAAACTGTAAAGGACATCCCACGGCTTGACACTTGCACTAGTCCACAATTTTTGCACAAGCTACAGACATTTCAAATGAACACAGCCATTAACACGACATTAAGAGTCACTTGGTGTGGTTTTTGAAACCAGGATGGTAACAATGTCCTTTCATGAGTAATAATTTGTACTCCTGTTGGAAACTGTATCTTGTGTGTAAAGCAACTGGACTGGAGTGCTTTAACTTCAAGACTGGGATTACACACGCGCACACACACAGACACGGTGTTGCACTGTCCAAACTAGATAGGTTTTTATGGAGATCTGCTTTTTATTCTCTTATGTTTCATTGTCACTTTGATTATCACTATTGTTATAACTGTACTACTACTTATACGATTTTTCATTACTACCCATCACTGTTTTTGATTATTATTGATCCATAATGGTTTTTAATGCCACCTCTTTGCTCAAAAACAATATGGTATTACTCTGATATTGAACAATAATAGTGGCAGTGTTGTTATGAATTGTTAGATTTTTGATTAAGATTATTTTTTCCTCCTCACTTGTACCTGCCTTTTTGTGTTTGGTCTCCATTATGCTTTCTTTGATATACAGAAAAAGAAATAAAATCAGTTGAACAACAACGCTCATCTGTCTGTTTGCGGTGCTGTTGGGGCATTTGTTTGTACTTTTTTGTTGGTTTAAATTCTTGATATAAACATTATATAAATCTCAAGTTTCACGTGAGTGGGATATTTCAAATAAAGGTCACACTGGAGGAGACAATTTATATGACACTCAAATGTGCCTGGAATTAATTTGCTGAACAATTGTCTTTGCCAGTTTACTTACCACTGACACAGATATGATTGACATAAACGTAATCCAATTAAAAGCACACATGCGATTTGGGAACCGGAAAGTCCTGCGCGATTATCCAATAGGAACGCGGCAGACATTAAAAGGGTTTGTCTAGAATCCGCCGCTGACCAATAGGATTGAGAGTCTTACGCCCGCAGTGATACATGACTCCGCCCCCGGCTTCCATTTCTGAACTGAAGGGACGCCGCCGCTCCGCGTAGAGTCCTCGCCTTTTTTATACACATTTAAGTAAATAAACTAGGTTCTCTGTCGTAAATTTAGACCGTTGCTCTAAGGTAGCGAGTGAAACAGCAGTTATTTTTCATCGTGGTATGCTGTTTGACTGGTGGCTGGAACTGTAGCTAGCATTTTATTCCCCATTTTAACTTTACTAAGCGGCGTTTTCCGCCGTTTTTTTCTTTTCGCCGCCCCGCTCACTCTACCCCCTTGTGCGTGAGTAGGGGCCTGCAACGTTGGTTTGGCCACGAGGCGCGTCGGTACAGTTGTAACAGGGCGATGGCGGAGTTCGGTAACGGACTGGCGGAGGAATCTCTACTAGATTCAGACCCCGGACATCCCGAGCTGGAAGACCCGGGTGTTGGTGACGAAGAACCGGGTTTAGAAGAGGGAGAGGCCGCGATTGAAGACCCGGTAAGTGAAGGGCATTGTTTCAGCTGTGAGAGCCCACATGGTTACCGGGGCACGTTATGGCAAAGGTGGAGTACGCTCGTGAGTTAAAGCAGGCAAGACATTTGTTTATATTTATCCACAAATATTGGGTCACATGCCGTGTGCGTTACTGCTATAGCCAGGTCGATATTAACCGCCATTGTGGTTCACGCAGTGCAGTAGAAATGGGTGGTGACATGCGTGGTGTCGGCAGCCATCTTGGCGCAACAGCGGCGCCAGTTTCTCTGCGCCAGGGAGCAGCTCGGACTGTTGGAGGTGGGGGGGGGGGAGGAATCCTCGTCTCAAAAAAATGCGAGACGGAGATGCAGGAGACATTCAGGGGCGAGGGTAGGACAGGCCGTCGCCATTAGCCGCCGCTGTGCGAGTCTACCTGCTTGAGAAGGCGACCTGTTTACGGTAATGACATCTTTTCTTTAATTTACCTTCAGCCTAATGCTGCTGCGTTTCAGAAACCGGTATGTGCACACGCAAATGACCGAGCGTCAGCAGGCTAGCATTAGCTTATGGCAAGCTCCAGCATCATCAAGTGCTGCAGCTAAAATGACCAGAGGAAATGTCCACCGTAACCACCAATCACGAGATAAAATGTGGAAATTGCACTTTGAACTACTGTTAGCCTGCTAGCTAGATCAATACTTTGCATTAACAGGACCCTGGCATGCTAACAATCTAGTGGATTTTAACAGCTAGGGTGGAGACAGACATGCACCTGGTCATCTTTGTCATTTATTGTAGAGACGATGGCTGGTATTGCGCATCAGTTGGACAGGATTGGCTGTATGATGGTTCAAAATGCACAGTTAGTTTCCCTAATTTCTATTTTGCAACACCTGCACACTGGTGCATAATCCCTGATAATGTCTATGCAGCATGCCCAGGTGGGTTTTGAGGTTGTAGTACAGAAAGCGGCATACAACGCAGAAGCAGGGGGTTGCGGTATTTGAGGGGCTGGGTTTGCATCCTCCACTGTTTAGCGTGAATGAGAGAAGGGAGGGGAGTGAAAGAGCTCGCGCTGAATATGCGACAAAAAAATTGTAGTAACACCGGATCAGTGTCGGGTGGCTTATTTTTTTAACGATCTTGCTGTGAACGTGGATTGCTTGCTTTCTCTTTCATGATCTCGACATGCAGGATGGTTTCATTATCATCACATGCAGTATGTCACTGTGCAGCCCCACACACACACACACACACACACACACACACACACACACACACACACCCCTCTCTGGTGAGAAGACCTGCATTTAATATGGGTGTCTGTATCACTGCACCTAGATGTACAAAGAGCCTTTACGTTACAAATCATGTCAGCACAGGCCTGGATGGAGCTGGAATGACTCCCACTGTGCTGCAGTGCACCACTGTTTGACAGGGGGGGTCCACTCCCACGTGAGATCTCTGTTCACTGTAGGAATATCTTTTTGGCCGTGATTTTTTTATTTCATTTTATTTTATGGGTTTCACCATGTCTTCAGTCCTCAGACCTGATCATCATCACTGCCCCAAATACATTTCCAGTTGTCTTACAAAAAGGCTCTTAATTGAATTTCACTTGCAGTAGAGCTGCAGCAAATCAATTTTCTTATGGATTTTAATATAAACATTGTCTATTGGCGTGTTCAGTGTCAAAATAAGTTGATGGCAAATGCTTATCATCAGGTGCATGAACCCACAGTGATGCCAGGCAGATGTATTGTATTCACAGCAGAGTGAAATGAGCACATATTCACATGTTATGTGTGCATGTATTGTAAACAATTTGATGTCTTTAAGTTAGTGTAGATTATTTGTGTTTTTAAAATGGTTTTTATTTTGGCAGCATCAAAGCAAACTCTTCTCATTAGATTGTCGTGTTCTGACTGCACCATCACCTACACAGGTTCATAGGTTGCTACTCTGCCATCTTCCTGCAGGGCTGCAAATAATGATTAAGCTACTTTCATAATCGATTAAGCTGCCGATTATTTCCTCAATTCACTGTTTGGTCAATAAATTGTCAGAAAATAGTGTAAAATGGCCACCCCTTTCTTTCAAAGTCCAAGGTGATGTCTTAATGTCTTGTTTTGTCAGTCCAAAACCCTAAAATGTAGTTTTAATATGATGTAAAAGATAGAAAATAAGATAATCTCCATATGAGTGACCAAAAAAAAGCATTTTCTAACATTTTTGCATGAAAAATGACTTAACGATCAATTGATTTTCAAAATATTTGGTGATAATTTTTCTGTCTGTCAATTAGTTGACTAATCGCTGCAGATCTATTTTACTGGTGGTGTTATTGTCATATTTGTAAATTACATTTTCATAGCTAGATTTGGTGGTAGTTCAGTATTTGTTAACAAAGCAGAACTATCATCCACATTGTGTGATTGTGTCACTTGATTAATGTTTCAGTGTGTTGTAGACTGACGTACCTAATGGGATTGGTCTGTGTTGCAGGAGCTGGAGGCAATCAAAGCCCGCGTGAGAGAGATGGAGGAAGAGGCAGAGAAGCTGAAGGAGCTCCAGAACGAGGTGGAGAAACAGATGAATCTCAGCCCCCCACCAGGTGCGTTTTTATGAGGGGAGATCGCTTTCTTTCTCCCAATCTGTCCTCATTTCTTATCTCTCTACTGTCAAATCAACTAATGAAGGAAGAACATTGTAATCTTTAAAATAATCTGACCCTCTGCTTTTTTGCCTCCTATTAAAAAATTAAAATTTAATTTCCCACAGTAAAGTGAATTACACCAACCACATTCAACCAGTAACCTCAAACTAACTGTTTCTAATGTTAAAATGAACATTAAAATATGTTTTCAGATAAGTACTTGGTTATAAGTGTAGTGCATAGGATTATGAGAAAACCCTCTGCACGTCCATCTTTGTTAGATTAGACATGTAAATCTATAGTTGGGGCACGAGTTGGTTTAGTAAAGCATGCTCGTTTGTCTTATTGCTTTACACTTAATTTAACAACACAATAATAGAGTAATAGCATAGCTGCAGTGTGCGATCGTTTCAGACTGATGCATTAATAAAAGATGAGTTACTTAATGCTCAAGTTACAAATCAATTTCTATATTAAAGATATGCTAAAACCACAAAAATACAAGAGAGAATGAATGAAAGTAACAATGGAGTACCCAATAGTGTTGACACGCATTAAAGTTTCAGTTGGAACCCTACACCAATTTTAGCTTGTATAAAAGCGATGCAACATCTCAACCACTCTTATCATTTGATGGATTTATTGGTCGTAGCTGCACTTTAATTCACAACACGCTGTTTAAGAAACAACACTTTTGAACATTTCTGCATCAGTTGAAATGTTTAGTTGCTCATGTAGATTTGTTTTTTTCTCCCCTGTGCAGTCGGCCCCGTCATCATGTCCATCGAGGAAAAGATGGAAGCAGATGGCAGATCTATTTATGTTGGAAACGTGAGTAATTGTCTTGTTTTGACGCCATTTTAGCCCCATTGTCTCGTTTTTTGTTGCAACCTTTTGAGGTGACGTAAAATAAATATTAAGATTTTTTTTGGCACAGAGTCATAAAGTGCCTATAAAAACTCACCCTGTTGGACTTTTGAAAGGTTTTATTGGTTTCAAAGTTAAAACAATGGATGGATTCATTCTTTTTGAGTCTGGACGTTCGAGCATTGTGCATCTGGACACTGCAGCTTTTCTCCGTTGCTTCTTTTGCAAAAACATTGTACTGTGAGTGAAAAGCAATTTTCAAGTCCTGCAACCAGGGAGCAAAATTTACTTTTTGTCCACCGGCTAAGTAAGTGAGCTAGTAAGTGTTTAAATGTTACCAGCCACTCAATCGGTTACCATTGTTTTACCTGTTGGGTGATGCAAATCTACCAGCCACGTGCATATTTTACCAGCATTTGGCTTGGCTGGCTCATTTTGTGCAGCTCAAGGACTTTAATATCATTAAGTATTCACATATTTTTGAAGATGCTTTACATGACCTATTTCATTACTTTGTAGCTTTCCCATTATGTTTGGGTTGTGGTCTTGCTGGAAAATGACTCCCAAGTGCATTGTTGGCTCTTCCACTCTGTGTCCTGCGGGCCTTCTGACAAATGGCTTTCTCTTTGCTGCGACTGGTGAAGCACCCGGGCAACAATTGTTCTATCCAGTGTCTTTAATCTCAGTCATGGAGCTCAGTCGCTTCTTCAGTGTTGCCTTTTGGTGCCCTCCTCACGCACACTTTATTTAGGGTCGCTTGCCATAGACTGAATTAAAGCTGTGCCATATTCTTCACTTTAGGATTAACCTTACTGAACTCTTAAGGGTTTTCAGTTTCACATTTCTATTAATACTTATAAAACAATGATTGTGTTTGTGCTTGATTTACCACAATTTGTAGAAAGATTTTTATTCAGTTTGAGACATTTGACCTAGTTAAATAAGCCTGTGATTTCATGTTGTAGAAACACCATGGGCGTTAATACTGTTTTATATAGACACCGTATTTAACAATTAAATCCTATTGCTGTCTGTGTTTATAGTTTTCATTATTTTTTTTTTAAATCTACCTTTCTATTCTTGTGCCTAATAGACAGACACAAAATGTTAAAGCATAAGCTGATGAGAAACTAGTCTTGATGTTAAGTGCACATGCTGACATATTGGTAGTGCAGCTCTCTTGATGTCTAACCTTTGTTCCTGTCTGTCTTCAGGTTGACTACGGTGCCACGGCAGAAGAGCTCGAGGCTCATTTTCATGGCTGCGGTTCAGTAAACAGAGTCACCATCCTATGTGACAAATACACAGGGCATCCCAAAGGGTAATACGCCACCATTATCCTGTATCTTCTAACTATGCAGTGTGTGAATCATCATTCTCTTGTGTGGCAAATAAACCAAAGCACTGCTGTTGGCAGAAAAAAAAAAAAAAAGAAAAAAAAACTGTGGGTGGACAGATTTTTATTAAGCATCAATACAAATTATGAAGTTTTCACTGAAGCTGGATGGTTGAATGTGATTGCTTTTGTTAAAAAAAAAAGCCAGGGATCAACAGTAATGGTTGGCTGGGACCAGATTTGAACAACTGTCAACATTTTGTGAGTTCTGCTTTCACTTTTCCTTTTTTGTTTATTAAAAAAAAGCAAATACAAAAAAAGCTGGTATCCGTTGCTGTCAGCATAGATTCTTCTGTAAATAAAAGTTGCATTAAATCCCACAATAAATGGCTTTTAACATACGAAGTTATTCACCTTTTTAGTGGAGTAGATTTCCTTTACTATTTAAATGTTTTGTGATTCTCCTTTTTTAAAATGCATCATCTACGGCTTACCTCGACTAAAGAAATTCTTAGTCAAATAACACTCATACGATTCAGTCAAATAATCCATTAGTTTATTTAATTGACAGTTTCTCCACAGAGAATCATGCAAAATCACCACTTTAAATCTTGTGTTTACCAGTGATGTGATCAGTTTCTTAAAATGAGTCATTCAGCATGAAAAAAGCATTAAAAATGGCTCTGAGATTAAAGAAATCTTAGTCGGCGGGTAGCACCATTACAACCAGTTAGTCGACTCAGAAGAGGCAGTCCTACAACATACTGGTGCCGTCATGCTCTGCTTTTTGTTTACATTTGAATACTTCTGTAGTCTTATGATTAGATATTTATTAAACGTGAGGAAATGTGTGATCAGTGCATTATACCCCGGACACGTAACCTTGAGGGCCTCAGTCCTTTACACATGGCCATTTTGTGTGAGGAGCTTCTGGGTGTGTGAGGTAAAGATAAGATGAAGACCATGGAGATGTTCTGACTCCTATGATATGAATGAGAAACGGTCTTGACCGAGGGTTACACACATCGTCTTCCTCCACCCTCATCCTCCCTCATGGCGTGATTCTACAATAATCTATGTGCCATATAAAGCTAAGGGAAATGTAACAAAAATAGTTTTTGGTTGATGTTGTAATTTAACATTCGAATAAAGGCAACTGTGGCTCATTCATCAAAGTGAAGATTAAGCAGAAATAAAGTTTTTTTTTCCTTCTATTTTTTTTCAGGTTTGCCTATATTGAGTTTGCAGACAAAGAGTCTGTTAGGACAGCCATGGCTTTGGACGAGTCCCTTTTCAGAGGAAGGCAGATAAAGGTAAGATATTTTTAAATTTGAACTTTAACGTTTCTCAACTGGGAGGTTCTCATTAAAATTTAGTTGTAGTTCAGAATGACAAAAGTGACACCATTGTGAGAGGAAAACAAAGGGGCAAAGTGACTTTCATTGTCTCTTAAGAAGCGTAAACATGGGATCCCTTGTGATCACAAATTGTGGCTTTAATGCTGAATTGTTGAACTCAGAATATTGTAGCATCTACAAAATGAACTGAATGTAACTAAAATAATCAGTGACTACCACAGCTAAGGAATATGCATCGAGGGCTAAATTTAGCTGTTTGTCCTCTGTGATTGATGGGAAGAATGATTAAATGATTAAAAGAAAATCATCCACACAAACCTAACAGACGTTTATATTTCCGATCTAAGAACGAGTCATTTAAAAATCTTTGGAATGATACAGTTCATATTTTTACTAAAACTATTAGCCATAAATCTGAAAACACAAAAGCTGTTCAGAGAGCCACAAGAGGGATGTTGGTCAGTTTATGTGACTATTCTTGCTTGATTCTCACTCCTCAGGTGGGCGCTAAGAGAACAAACAGACCCGGCATCAGCACCACAGACCGCGGCTTTCCACGGGCTCGGTTCCGGTCACGGGGAGGGGGCGGAGGAGGAGGGGGAGGAGGAGGAAGCTTTTCGTCGCGTGCACGCTACTACAGTGGCTACACACCACCCAGAGGCAGAGGCCGGGCCTTCAGGTGAGCTAACGCCGCGACGCCTCTTGTGATACAGTGGGAGAACACGGCACCTGCATGCACTGCACCTCACTCAGTGTTTGCTCTGTAAGGACAGGACAAACAAGACAAGCTATCATCACCAGCCAGAATTAGCAGCCGTTGTTAAAGATTTACAAAGTCCTGTCGTTATGGTACGTTTTTATTGGTATTTGTTGATCAACTATGCCACAGCAAGTTGGGCTTAACACTATCCTCTCTTTGTATTTTAACACCAGAGCAGGACAAGGAAGGTTATGTCTAGTTGGAGGAATCACGGGATCATCTTCATTTGATATACTTGATAGGAAAACTGAGGGAAATAAGGGGCTGGGGTTTATAAATAAATGGCTTTTTCACACTAGACTGAATTGGGTAGGATGGTATGGTGTAAAAATAGGTTTTATAAATGTGGTAATGTTGAAAGGCTGGATAGAGTAAGAAAGGAAGCTGAGAATGGAGACTGTAGTGTAAATATTACAGCCAGTTGGAACATAATCATATTTCATCATGCCATCAACTCGGTCGATATAGAACTTGTATTGGAGACTGTGATAGAAACGCGGGGACATGCCATGTAGTCGGGCTAGAAATCGTATCATGTCAGTTGTTGGACTGAGAGGCTCATTGCATGCCACATCACATTAAGCCATTTCAACTGAGACAAAGAGACTCTGTGCACATCAGTTTGTTCTCCCCAGGCTGTACATACACTCTGCATTAGTTGGAACTATGTCGGTCAGTGCCAATGCAGTCTGGTGTAATTTGATGATAACACAAAGGTACTGGTGTAAAGCTCCAGCTACTGCACTTAATGTTCACGTCTTTTAGGAAGATGGGATGTCATTTGCAATTGGACCCGTTATGGCGGGGGAAAGAGCAAACCGCTTTGCAGAACGGAGCGTTTCAGCAGTGCGACTATCAGCACAGTCACCCGTATCACGGCGTAGCATAGCTATTTGACGCGCCATCCCATCAATAGTATGTTCAAAACCTGTCTCATTGCAGCCATTACTGTGATCTATATTGAACAACAGCAGAGGCCTGGTGTTGATCAGTGTTGTGCACTGGGATGCTGGTGGCTTTCTACACGGTGGTGTGATGGGCTTTAATTCAGAGCTCTGCAGTGTAGCCCCGTGAATCTTTTGTAGTCTGTTTTTTTCTGCAAGGCCACTACAAACTTAAGTGTTTTTAATCACACGCTGTAAACATTTTGTCAGTTAACTATAGACAGCAATGTTTCTATCTAATGAGATGAATCAAAAAAACAATCTTGAGAGGTTGTTATTGAGCATAATTGAACAATCTACTTTGCCTTTTTATGTAAAATGAAAGCGGTGAGAAATCAAGGCTACAAAGAATCTCACTGGCGTCTCCATATAAGCCCCGTGGAGCCATCTTTTTTTCTTCCTCTTGAGACTGGCAAAGGAGGTGTGGTGCCAAACAAGTTGATCAGCATGCCAACTTCCCAACACACACTGAGCTTTGAGACTGAGAGATTCTGATTTGATCAACCCGGCAACACATCTGGAACCTTTAGGCTTTGACTGTTGCTTAATACTTAATGTTCAACAGAAGATTTTCCAGAAAAAAGATGCTGCAGCAGTTCTTTTGGAAAGAGCCTAAAGAGCTTCATGCAGAGGCCTTTATTTCAGCAATTTAAACCGTGGGCCAAGTTCTGACAGGCCCCATTTATTCTATTCACTTTATCTTGTGTATTTCTCTTGTTTCATTTTTGCCCTTGCTCTTGACTCGGAGTATTTATGTAATGAATTCCCGTTTCAGCAAGGCTGCTTTTAAATAACTCCAAGAAAGGGTTACATCTCGATTCATTCCCTTGTGTGAGAAAGTGCCTGAACCTCAAGGTCAGAATCTCTCTAATCACTCTGTGTACTTACCCCAGCCACTCCCACACATACCAAGAAACCCTAACCCTGCCAGTTTACTCGCTGCCGAGCAGCAGGGCAAGGCACACAGATTTGGGAAGAAGCTGAGGGATTGTTGATGTTAAATCAAGTCTCCAGACGCTGAGAGAACTGATAGTAATGAGTAGTTTATCAGCTTAAAGACTTAAAACATTCTTTTCATTTTACTTTAAAGGCATTAAGTTGTTGGTTAGTATGCGTAGGTAAGACTTGTTGTCTGAATGACCTGCAGTTGCGTGAATATAATGAAAGTAAGATTTGACATCTCATCCTACAGAATAGCAAGAGAAAGTCTCTAAAGGTCTTAAATGTGTTATTCACAGTCACAGATGCAGCCTGGCAGTTCCAAGGTCATGAAATGATCTTTGTTGTTGCCAAAAGTAATATGACTGTACTCATAATCATAGAAAATCCTCTAGCGTGTTAATGATAACTGCATAGTGTATCTTCCCATTATCTAACAGTGTTGGTTAATATGTTCTAATCACTTACAGAGAATAGCATGCAGGGAGTTGTTCCACATGAAATGGCCTTGATCCCTTTATAGCAGAGAGGAGCAGAAGGGCTGTCTGGTCACTACATTAGGAATTCAGCCACAGTCCACTTAAGACTGTGCTGCAGTTTAACATAATCATGCTCTGATCTGATCCAAACACTTTACGTGTGCATTGTCTTGTTGTTGGAACATATCCATGGTGAAGAAAAACACAAAATCTTTGCATTGACCTATTGTGTGCTTGGGAAGATTTCACAAAAGGTAGTTTTCATTAAAGTATCTTACGAGTTGCTTGGCTTTGTTTGTAAGAAGTTAAAATTGAACTAGTGTTTTCTATGCAGGCAAAAAAAGAGCCTCGTCTGCCAGGATTTAATAGTAATAAAGGACAACATAGCCAACGAGTGGCATCTGTGTAGCACCTCAACTCGTTGCACCTTGACCTAAGCCTGCAAACAAAGTCATTCATGTTTCCATGCACTTCAGAAATTGGCGTCTGTCTGCAAAAAGCATCTTCTCCAGCTTTGCATTCATTAACATCATTGTTATCGTCATCTTCCCAAGTTGACAATGTGAAAAGCCAAGATTTTGATGTGAGCCAGAAGACGCACATACTGTACTCATGATGCGGAAGAATATCTTGGCTTTCCTGTGCTTATGTAGAGTGTATGTCCTTGCATGTACATGAACTCCCACCCCCTCCACCCCCCCACACACACACACACTCACACACACACATACACATACATACTCCAACCCAGATTCACCTTTACAGCGTTCACTCCCAGAAACGAGGGTTCATTACTGCAGCCTGACCTCAGCATCTAGTCTGACAACCACTGGCTTCAGTCCCAGTGTGACATTTTTTCTGTGTGTTGCCACTGAATGATGTGTGTGTGAGAAAGAGGAGATGATGTGTGGAAGGTTTGCTGCTGCCTGGCTTTTGTGTACGTGTCAGGCAGTGTTTTGAGTGTATAATAATGGTGCAGTTGTGAGTCCTGTCCCCCAAATTGTCAAGTGTGTGTATGTATGTGCACTGTGTCTTGCTGGGGGCATATGTGTGGTGCTGTTTGTCCTCAAGGTCTTTCCCTACAGTGACCCCAGAGGCGGCTCTCGCAGAGAGAGAGAGACAGAGAGAGAGAGAGAAAGAGGGAGAGAAAGTGCCTTTGCTGTCCCCTCACACCCACACACTAATCATTATTCCAATATCTGGAAATTAAACACTTTTCCTTTCTTCACAAAGCTGCTTTCAGCACTGTAGTCTATTCTTCCAGATGGATTTGTTGTAACACAACACCTTGTGAGCTCAAAGGCCCAATACCGTTAAGATGGTATGTCGATTTAGTGAATTGTGAACACTGTCCTAAACATTCTGTCATTCATTTTGATATATATATAAATATATTTTTTCCCCTTCAGTTTGCAGACCCTTTCTCTGGCCACAATCACACACACACACATACACACACATGCATACACACACACACGCACATGCATACACACACACGCACACACAGACACACACACACATATTATATATCACACCAGGAAATTGGTGTCAGTCTTAAGCCAACCAGAAAAAAAACTCACCCTCTTTTTCTCTCTCTTTTCCAGGGGCCGAGGGCGAACAACATCGTGGTATTCCCCTTACTAAACACCCCTCCCTCCCCAACACTCCCATACTATCAACCCTCTCCCCTCTGTTCCCATTTAAAAAAAAAAAACAAAAAGAAAAAACACACATACACACACACACACACACACACACAAAATGAAAAAAGTCCTCCCCTTCCCCAACAATAAAAGAAGAGAATCCCAGAAGAGAGAAAAAAGACAAAAAAGGAAAAAAAAAAAAAAAAAAAAACTTCTCCTGGACAGAGAGACTGACTGGCCGCAGTGTGCGATTGTGTGTGAGCGTGCGTGTGCGGAGGTTGATGCAGTCACCCCTGGTAAGGTATCAGTTGGCCATTGGGGAGAGAATACAGTGGCAGAGTTCTTTGTTTTTTGTTGGTTTTGGGGCGGGAAGTGTGTGGGGGAGGGGGTGGGGGCATGTGGGGAAGAGAAGATGGTGGTATCTCAGGCTGCAGATGTGTCTCCTTTGGTCTGGCTGTGACCTCCTGCTTTCACACCATCACCAACACAGCCCACCCACTCACCCTCCACCACCACCAAAACAAGAAAAAAAAAAAAAAGAAAAAAAAAACCGTGGGGGGAAACGGCAACAAGAAAATATACTGTTTATTTTTTGTTTTGTTTTTTAATGTACCGTACATATGTGAAACGTCCACTAGCCAGAATATTTGTTGTTTTTAAGTTTGTGGTTTGGAGTATATCATTACCTCCCCACCCCTCCCTAAACCCCTTCTGTGTCTGCCGTTCTGCCTCACACCCCTACCCTCGCTGCATTTTATAACTCATGCTTTTTCTCCCCTCCCCACCTCTTTGGCTCATCAAACCATGGATTGTGTTTTTCTCTGGACAGTGATGGACCTTCAGTGTTCAGTGGGATTGTACATGCATAGATATTTTTTCTTTTTTTTTTCTCGTGGGCGGGGTTCCTCCTGCCGCCACCTCCTTGCCGCTCGTCCATACTTGTCACCTCCAACTCAGGCATGGCCACAGCTCGTTTTATTCTTTTGACAGGCATCAATGTTTTTATTTCGTGCAACCCCTCCTTCCCTCCCCTCTCTCCCTCTGTGCTCCTTGTCTCCCGTCTCTCCTCCTTCCCCTCCCCTCCCCCGTCCTCTCTCTGTATATTAGACCACTTCTTGTCGTTTCAGGTTTCAGGACCAGTGGAGGCTGACGACCCCTCCCCAGGTGGCGCAGGCCCCCCCCACTGTCTCCGCAGCGTCTCTCTCTCTCTCTGCTCCCGCTATGCACACTCACCCCATCCTGTCCGTGTGGGGGGGCGGGGGAGGGGGACAGGGCGACCACAGGCCTGCTGCGGGGGGCATTTACTACAACAGCAAACGCTGATGATGCTTTTAGACCCTTTTCACACTTCGACACACACACACATGCGCGCACACACGGACGACAAACACACACACCTGTTCAACACACACCACAGCACACTGCAGTACAAACGGCACTTAACAGGCAGCCAATCCAACACATGATTTATATACAGAGAGCTGAAGCCTACATAGCTGAGTGGCAGGCAAGTTTGCGTGACAGTGAGGAAGGCAGGACCAGAGACGAGGGTGTTTTTTTTGGGGTGTACAGTGCGGACCTTAAGACGCCCCCTTTCTCTGACTACGAGCAGTGCAGTCACGGCTTGTCGGAGGAAGGCTGACAAGCTAACGGCATTGATTTATTAATTTAATAAATGGAGTGGGCCGGAGCTGTTATTTTAGGGTGGGGGAAAAGTCAGGGGTGGGGGTTTGTGTGGAGACTTTTTCTTTCTTTGAAAGGGGGGAGTGGGTTTGAACAAATGTTTTGCTTTTTTTTATTTTTATTTTTAACCCATGAGTCTGTAATTAGAGAAAAAAAAAAATAAAGACATTGTGTAAAAATGCGACTGTGTCTGTCTGAGTTTGTTCTGACGTCTCATTCTGCCCCCGCGCTCAGGGATGGTTTAATCGTATCAATGTACTTTTATTGGTTCAATATTAGGCGGTGGGGGTTTATCCTTTCAATAATTAAACAAGATAACTTCTTACCTGAGATTTATGGTTTGATACTACATAATGTATGACAGTATTCAAACTGCACTCTGTAGAGGAACACCAGCCATTAATTTTTATTACTTGTTTTTAATATTGTGATTTAGCGCTGCAATGGAGTAAAATAATCGCCTGTTTTCAGCCTCTCAAATATGAAGCGTTTGTTTGACTGTCTTTGTTTTGGCCTGACATCACCCTGGACTTGGAGACAATAACTATTTTCTGACATTTTATTGACTTAATTGCGATAAGTGGCTTAATATATATCAAAAGCAATTGTTAGTCGCAGCCCTGTTGTGATCTTCAGGAATGCATAAATAAAATACCCTAACATGCAGGGTTAACATTTGCATCAGTGTAGCCCAACATCCCGTGTACTGAAACATCTGTGCTCGCTGCAGCAGCTTGTGATTAGGCCTTGAATCAGCATCTCAAGCAATTGGGTGAAAATCAAACTGAAATGTCCCAACGTTTCCTCATCTACATTATTATTATGTCTCTTCTAGCTGGGGGTGAATTAAACAGCACAAGGAATCTTGAAAATCACTCAAAATTCCAGCATTTTTGTCCTAATTGATGATTAAAAAGGAGGAAATACGACTGCCCTCTAACAAAGAAAAACAATTTGACAAATACAAGAGTCAACAGTAAAAGTTTATTCCACAAACTGAATGAAAAAGTCATACACTGCAGAGGTGGGGAATTTATGATCGTAGCACAACTGACTTAGTAACAAAATCAAACGATGGCGGCTGTTCATCATTTGGTCCTCGGACATCAGTCGACATCACGCTTCAGGTCTATTTGTGCTTCTTGAAAGCTGCAGAGAAGGACATGAATGATTATTCACATGAAACGGGATTAAAAAGGCAAAGGAAGCATTTTATCCTTTATTGCTGCTTAATGTCACAATGTTGTATTATGTTTTGAATCATAGTCTATGAACATTTGGTTGTAAAATAAGAGTTGTCTGTAAACTGACTAAAGTACACCAATTACTTCGTCAATGTGGGAATAGTTCTTTGTACAATTACATAACAGTCGATTAAGTAGCAGCTTAAGTGAATTGATCCTTTTGTTTTATGTCAGCAAAGTCATTTGAACGTCCTAACCTTTTCTTTTGGTTTTCTTCTTCATGAGTTTCTTCTTTTTCTTGGGCCGAGAGTTAAGCCCATCCTGCAACAATAAAGATCAAGTGTTAGAACCAGCCGCCACATCGGGAATGTGATCGAAATAACAACCGGCCACAAAGCTCCCATTCATCCTGGAAAGACATCAGCCTGTTAGCAACATTGTTGTGTCCAGCACAACATCTAAACACAGCGCACGGATTTTCCAAATACAGTTAGCTGAATGAATTTTCCACATCTGCGAGCAGCACGAGGTCGGCCAGTCATTACTCTTAACTCATTAGTGCTTTTTATGACAGCAGAAAGTGAATCGAGACAGGAAACAGAGTACAGAGCGGGAGGGCATGCCAGCCCTGTGTAGGCTTCAAGTGTAGCGGGTGCCAACAGCACTGCCAGCGCAGCACCAGACAACTGAGGCACCAAGACACTAACGTATGAGCGCACCAGGTAAAACATGCCAGACTCCTTCAAGAACCCAAGTGTCCTGTCCGACATTAATTATGTGCTGGTGGAAGCCCAAATTGAAAAAAAAAATATAAGTCAATAAAAATAAATCAGCATGTCCTTCGTCGTCAAGACTACAGCTTGGTTAGAGGCTGAACTTCTTGCTTTACCTGAGCCAAACTCACAGTAAATTCCTCTCCAAAGACATTCTGAAGGGGGATTTAAATAGATGTTTGGTGGCGGTAGTCTAGTGGTCTAGTAGTTAGGCTTTCATTGAGCCCCTGAGCAAGGCACTTAACCCCGAGTTGCTCCAGAGGGACTGTCCCTGCAGTTAGTTCAGTTCTGTAAGTCGCTCTGGATAAGATAACCTGTAATAAAGTAATGTTTAAGTCTGGAGCAGACTAACAGCAGTGAGTTATGCTCACCTGCCCTCCCTCGGCGCCCGTCAGTGCTGAGATGTCACTGAAGTGTGTGATACCGCTCAGCTGGCCGGACATGGACATGGAGCCTCTCTTTCTGGAGTTCTTCTGACGTTGTGGCATGTTGAGACGCACCATCATCGACTCCTCGTAATTTTTCCTTTGAAGAAGAAGAAAAAAAGATTCATCCTCTGTAGCGTGTTCTTCATATCCTCTTCAAATGTTAGCGATGTACACAACCCCCCTGTCTGTCACCTACAGGCCTTTAAACACAGTAAACAAGTGAACACCTGTGTAGCTCGTCGCGGCTCTCCCGCTCGCTCTGGAAGTCTCGTCTGTCCCTGATCTCCTCGGGAGCGTCGCTGTACTGCTGCCTCAGCTCCTGGATCACAGAGCTTCTGAGGGCAGCTCGGCGCTGACGCTCTGACTGAGCCTTCTTCTTGTCTGCTTCTGTAACGTCACCGTCTGGAGAACACATGGATCAAAAGGACTGAGGGAGGAATTTCTTATGACAAGCATCATCGCAAAACACTGTTTAAAAAGGAGAAATGACGTTACCATAATGCACTGGGGCAATCTTTGGCGGTACATATTTCCTGCCACTAGAGTGGGCTGCTTTCTTCTCAGTCTTATTCTCAGCTTCACCTTCAGACTCCTCAGATTCACTCAACTGGTTGACGGAGCAAAGAAGGAAAGTCACAACAATGCGTGTGTCAATAAAATCAATGGCAGCCCAGAAACGTCTTTACAGAGAAGAAGCAATCAAAACAATTTGGCTCGGTTTACAGTTTTCAGACACATCAAGGGGTTAAAATGACCACGATATTCAGCTCTTACTTTGCTGATGAGATTCTCAGGATTAGGACGCAGCTGCAGCGGGTCATTTTCAGCTGAAATCAACAAAGGACATTGTTTTACACTGAAACCGGTGGAACATGGAGGGAAGGGAAGCAAATCCCTGGTGGACGCATTCACCGCAACCAACACAAAGCCTTTCTTACCTAAACTGCCTGTGACCGCTGTGCGCACAAGTTTATCGATCTGGTACTTAAGTTTGTGGTCTAGCGGTCGCATCTTCTCCAGGACCTTAAAACAGGAGGAGAAATTAGATTAGATGCTAGAGGAATTTAAAAAAAGAAAAAAACCTTCTTTACTCGCAGTTTGTCTCTACAATCATCTCACCGTTCTGATGGTGACCAGTCTGTTCAAGGCGTCACTGTCTTTTATTTTGCCGCCTCCCGTTTTGACGGCGATCAGGTGAGTGAGGTCTTGCAGGTAGAAGAGCAGCAGGTGATACCGCAGGTCCAAGAAAGACAAACCCTGCAGGGAGAGACGACGGACGGCGAGTCAGAAAGGACCGTTTGTCTAGAACCGACCGGAGCAAAACATTCCTTAGGTTTGTCACGGCACGGAGACGCTTCTTTTACATTAGACATGTTAACATTTATCTACCTGTATTTATATTTACACGACTTCTATTGTTGCACATGTTTTTCGCACTGAATGTTTGTCCCTCGTCTTGTATCTTACGTTTATTTGTACATTTTCTGTTTCGCACCGGCAACCGGGGAAACACAATTCTTCTATGTGCTGTATAGATGGACGACAATAAAGTCTGTAAAGTACCAAAAGCAACAGGCACGCAGTGATCCTGGGGCGTTCGGCCCACTTGTTAATCCAGCCTGGCTGTCCTGGGTTTTTAATATCAGTTCCAAGTCCCCACTCACCTTTGATGTGTTAAAAGCCCCATCTTTGACTTTAGTGATCAGCTCACGCACATGACTTGTGACTGAGGCCACCTAGAGAGAAAAGCAACATCGTGTTTCAGCTGTGAAGAATCATATCTATGCAAGCTGTATGGGATAAAAGTGGCCATGATGAATAAACAGATCACTTTGGTGACAGAGACACATCATCCCTTGATGATCCATCAACACAACAGGATTATAAGATTATTATTATTATCAAACATGGAGCCACCATCACAGACCACAAACCCAACTCCTTACAGTGCTGCATTAAAACTCATAATACTATTTAATTCCCACTGAAATATCCATTTTAACACAAGGCCTAATAGACTGTAATGTAATTAGATGAGTCTTTCGTGGGTGCATGTGTTTATGAGGCAATTTTCTATCATTATGTGATAGAGAAAGTTGAGTCTTGTGTAATATGTCAACACCAGATTAAAGTATGTGAACCATTTCAAAAGGACTCTCCATGTTGTACTAGTGAACATTAATATTAACATTAATATGACACACAGTTCTTACCTGTTCTGTGAGGTTCCTCAGTAGCTGGACAGCTGCAGGCAAATCACTTTCAATTAAATCCTGCCAGAAAGAAAACACGTGAGAAATACAAAGCGAAGCTGCAAGTAAAACGTGGGTAATGTAGTAGAAATGCTGCTAAAAAAGTAAGTAAGCTAGTGGCAAGCTGGCTAATTTAAGTCATTAAAAACTAAAGAAGAGTTTTCACTCGCTTTTTAATCCACCTCAAGTATAAACGATAGAATAAGTGCACACGTTAAATAGTCGGAAATGTCTATAGTATTAACATTCATTGTAGAAAGATAGACAATACTAGTTTTATGAACTCGCAGCTAGCTTAGCTCCACTCACGTTGTCAACAGGGGCAGCCATTTTGTTTCAATGCAGTCTACGGAAGCCGCAGCGCGACAACAGACACGGAGTTTGCGCGTTATAATGTCGCATGTTAAAATATCAGCGCTCAAATTGTACTGTTGTAAAGTAAACAATAAAACACGTGAGTGGCAGCAAAGAGCGGAAAATAATAAAATAATAAAATAATAGGTCATTATTTCATGTGACCTGCCACTAAAAGCGGCAGAATTTCCGTGTAACATAATTTGTTTTAAAATAAAAACGACTAATAATTGTCAATATTGTCAGCAGTGAAACCAAACATCATGTGCAGATATGATGGGAGTCAAGACAATCACACTGCCTCTCTTTCTGTCTGTCTATGTGCTTTATTTGTCTCTTTTCTCTCTCTTTCTGTGTGTGTGTGTGTGTGTGTGAGAGAGAGAGAGAGAGAGAGAGAGAGAAGAAGAAGAAGTGATGGTTATCTCACACAGAGGTACCTGTCTGTCTTCCTCCTGTCTTTCAGACCAGTTACAGTCAAACTGTCAGAGGGACCTGAAGAATATTCAGAGAGTTTGTGAAGAGCTAAATCATGGTGAGTCAGATCCTAACTTCATTAGAGTCAATCATCTGATGTTTATTTGTCACTTTGCTGTTCTTAATATGTTGTGTATTAACGTCGGGCTGCATCTGAATTAAACTGCTGATTAGTTTCTCAATTAATTGATTAATTATTTGGTCAGAAAATAATGAAAAATGCACATCACAACCCGAGTGTATATATTTAAATGGCTTATTTTGTAACAGTCCAAAACTTAAACACCCAAAGTTTACTATCATAGAAAGCAGAGAAAACCAGCAAATATTCACATGTGTGAGGATTGTTTTACCTTATGAAAGGACCTACATGAGTAATTGATAATCATCGTATATCATTGCATCTGGCATTTGTACGGTTTCATTTTGTATTGTTACCTCAATGCACCGATATCAGTAAAAACATGTATTCTTACTTATTATCACCAAAATATACTTATAGTATCAAAAGTAAAAGTACACAATAGCCTTAATTAGGATATATTAATTTAGATGATCAATAACATACGATAACTAGCTTTTATTGTTGTAGTTGGTGAAATTAGAGCTAATTAAACTACAATATATATTGATGCCCAGTTTAATATTTCAGCCTTTAATGTCTTGTTTTCTCATTGGTAGAATGCAGAAAGTACATCAATTCAATACTGTATTTAAGTACAATTAAGAGGAACTTATACTTTACTTGAGTATTTCCAGGTTATGTTAGTTTATACTTCTATTCCACTACATTTTAAAAGCCAGTATTGTACTTTGTACTTGTATGTATTTGTATGTATAAAGTAATTAAAATGTGGCCGATCTTTAGCAGCTGCAACATTAGTGATGCTTACACATTAATCATTAATTATAACCATATGATAAATACTATTCTGAAAAAGGTCATTTATTGAGTACATTCCTTACTTTTGTTGATGCAAATAAGATTTTGAATGCAGGACTTTTCCTTATAATAGAGTATTTCTACACTGTGGTATTACTAATTCTACGTAAGAAAAAGATTTGAGTGCTCCCTCTTTTATTTCTTATCCCTGTTACTTTTGTAGCTGTCGTCTGTTATGTGTGTGTTTCTCTTTTAATTTAAAAAGAAAATAAAAACCTAATTCTCTTCTGCTTCCCACCTCCTCCAGATGTCTGATTCCAGGGTGTCCTCTGTCATCCAGGACTGGTCAAACTCATACCCGGGTCAGGCCCACAGCCTGAACCCCACCACGCCGACCAATCAGCTGGCTCAGATGGACACGATGCCGTACAGCCAGTCTCAGGGACTGATGAGAGGGGG
Source organism: Bovichtus diacanthus (assembly GCA_943590825.1). Taxonomy (NCBI): domain Eukaryota; kingdom Metazoa; phylum Chordata; class Actinopteri; order Perciformes; family Bovichtidae; genus Bovichtus; species Bovichtus diacanthus. Next base: position 2,297,197 of record CALSBV010012432.1, read on the forward strand.
CGGTGATGAGCGGGTGGCTGAGCAGATGATGGGACTGTCTTACCTGCCGTACGCGTCTTCCTGTCTCAGCAACACCTCGAACGCAGGAAACACAAACCACCAACAGAGCCACGGCAACACTCAGCAGGTGTGTGTCAAAGATAAATAAGTCATTCTTACACATTGTGGGGAAATCGTCAAACACCACCCTCATCCTGCTTCCCCACCACTTAAACATACTTGTTGCTTCTGACCTCCAGGACTTCTCCTCCTTCCTCATGCCAACTCTGCGGGCCCCGGTCAACAAGAGGAGCATCAGCAAGGACAGTGCCGAGTACCGCCTGCGACGAGAGAGGAACAACGTCGCCGTGAGAAAGAGCCGGGACAAGGCCCGCAGGAGGATCATGCTGACCCAGCAGAGGGCCATGCAGCTGCAGGAGGAGAACCAGAAGCTGCAGGTGAGGATAGGGCAGCTGACACAGGAGCTGGACTCTCTCAAACACATCCTGTCACAGCGGCACCTGCAGGGGGCTGAGGGCGGAGCTGCAGGGGACTGCAGCGTCTAGAACCACGTGTGTGGTTTCTATCAGTTGTGTCGAGACTTTCAAACGTCTCCTTGTTGACTTTTCAGATTTGAATTAAAAGGCACATGTAGAATAGGAACATTTGAACGTGAAGCATTTTGAGGCAGGGACGACTCCAGGGTTATTTTTTATTGAGGTGGCACAGAGGGGACCAAGAACCAGTCAGGGGGGGGGGGTCAGAAAACTAAATACAGTGTTGAAAATTGGCTTAGAAAACATTGGTGACGATGTTCAGGCTCTTGTGCAGTGCCCTGTGCCCTAATACAGGTGGTATTACATAAAAACGTACTGTACAAGACCTGGAATCGCCCCTGGTACTCTTGGGGGGGCTCCACCCCGTGTCCCTTCCTACTGACCTCAGTATTTCTGAAATTGTGGCTGCGGCCCTGCTCACTGGACCTTTGAATAAATGAATTAAACACCTGATCAAGAGACGTTGAAGTCTCAATATAAAGTAGGAAGACGTGGTGGTTTTGAATGTAGACGTCATTGTATATTCTAAACTATGAGTGAAGAGACTGGAGAGCGCACAGAAACTATGCAAGAGTCAGTGCATGTTAAGATTTGTAAAACAGCTATGTGAGATGGGAAGAGGATTTTAAGGAGAAGCTGAACCATGGATGTAATAAACCTAAATATTGTCCCAAAGGTCTAAAGCTGCATTTACGTCATTTTGTCTTAATTCCAAATGAACTTTCCTGAAAGTTCCTTGACATCTTCACATGAAGGACTCAGGTCATTTATTGTCAACCTGCAACACAGCGTTGCACAATGAAATGCAGTTATAGCTTATTCCATTCACGGCAAACAAGAAAAACACGACAACATCCGCAGTGCGTTGCTGTAGTGCGTGCATAATCCTCAGAGACCCTTCAACAACACAGCCAGTGTGCAATCGACAGGTTTCTTGGATGATTTGATTGAACAAACATTGCATAATCATCTACTTGACACTTCTTGTCATTGTCAGAGATGATTGTAAATGTTGTTGCCCAACAAGCTTACACAACCACCTGTGAAATCCAAATGTCTCTCTGTATATTAGTCTTATCTTTTGTCACTAAATGAGTGTGGAACTACTTGAAATAATGTTTTAAATAATGTGTAATCTTTAATGTTGTTGAACATGTGTTATGATTTCTTTAGCAATGCAGTGTTAAAGCGATACTTTGTCAAATATGTTTTCTTAAATAAACAAATAATTGCTTGACTTTGGATGAAACATGTTTTATATCTGCCAATCCCTGATACTGAAGAATTCTGACAAATGACCCTAACTTAGCATAAAAGTATCTATAAATGATATTTACAGTAAATATGCCTTTGGGTATTAGAGCAGCTTCAGTTCTTCCTTTGATTACAGTGCACTGAACCTCTAAACAACACGTTCTTCACATGCAAAAACGCTGCGACACGACCTCAGAATTATTCTCATCAATCCTCCTTTGCATCCTGCGTCAAGGGAACATGCGTGCACATGCCACATTATTTACCGTAACTTGTCTAGCCACAGAAACGGACGCCATGCCATGGACCGTTGTGCACCAGCGGTTTCCCTTTGTGGGATGGGCAAGATTTCGACACAGTGGAGGACGGAGACGAGGAGCGCAGAGATGGTATCAGTGTTTCGGGCTGCCAGGGCCTTCCTGTGGCTGTGATGGTAATGAAGGGACATAGAGATAGGAGGCAGAGAGGATGGGGTGGGGGCAACAAGCCAGATGTTTGTCTTTTTTCTTTTAATCTTTGCCCAAAACAAAAGTTATATCATTTGGTTAAACTATCTTCAACACTATTAGATAACGTGAAGAAGAAAAAAAGCCAGCATTGCATGATTTAGCATTTGGTTCCCAAGATCGTGGATCACGTGACTCTTTAGTCTTGGTGTGAAATAAAAAACAGACAAAGTCATGCAACATTAATACAGATGTTCACGTCTCTTTTATACAAATGTTTCTCCTTTTTACACAATGAAAACATTCGTCGTCAACACTCAGTTGGGGAAAGTTACCAAGAACATTTACTCAAGTGCGGTATTTAAGTACAATTTTGAGGTTTTTCTACTTTACTTGAGCATTTTCATTATGAAATATTACTCTCTTAATGGGGACAGTTTGCATAATGAGCATGTTTGCTTTGTCACTCTTAAGTACATCTTGCTGCCAATATTAATAATGTTATTTCATTGTGTGTCACCAGTGAAGAAACTATTAACTAAATGAAAGAATTCACTTTTAATTGACCAGTTATTAGTGATGCTTATTATAAAGTGTTACTGGGAACATTAACAAAGGAGAGTGAAAGTGTGACACAGGCTACTCGCAGCCTCTCTTGTGTTGAGACCGTGTCTGTTGAAATGTCCCGCAGCGTTATGTGGGGCAATCTGTGGTCCCAGGACTGCAACATCTCCACAGAGTGAAGAAAGACTGTATTTCACCTCATCCCTACCAAGTTACTCAACAGCAGCAGACCATATGAACCCCACCACAGCCCCGGGGAAGCTGCTCCAATCTCATCGCTCTGGTTCATTAAAGTTATTATATTTGTTTTTAGAAGCCTGTAGATGAGAAAACAAAATGGACTTTTGTCTCCAAAGCAGAGAACGATTGAATATATCCACGTACAAACACACAATACAGTCCAAACGCTGGAAACATAAACTGTCTACCTCTAATTCAGCACTTCCGCACCACACACACACACACACACACACACACACACACACACACACACGTTCGCAACAAGAGGCAGCCCGGTACAACTCTGCAGTCAGACGCCTGGATTCTTCAAAAAGCTTCCCAGCGATGGTACTAATATAATCTAATAATAAGAAAGAATCCTGCAGTGATAAAGTGTGCAGTGCCGTAAACATGGATTATGAGACAGTGGGCCCCTCTGCACAGACATGCAAAAGGCCCCACCAGCATAGGAGCAAGGCCCATTCTTAGTAGTTGTTTAGCCTCTTTTTGTGGTTGTTTTGTGTCTTTTTGTAGTTGCTTTGTGTCTCTTTGTGGTTGTTTCGGTCTCTTTCTGGTCTTTTCTGTTTTCCGTTTCTGTTCCGTTCTCCATCCGTGGGTGTAAAGTGTTTTTCATGGCATGTTTGACTAACTGAGGGTGATGCATGTGCTTAAAAGCATGACACTTTTGCAGGTGGCCACAAAGGATCCAACTATCTGACGCAAAAGATAATTCACCACAAATGTTCATAAACTGTAAGATATAGATGGTATCTTGGTATTTAGAGGGGAAGTGGTCATCTCGATGATGTCATGAGGATTTTCTGTTGAAACCTTTTTGTTTTCTTAGGACTCATGACGTCTAACAACATTAAACTTTACAGCGATGTCTGTGTTGTCCTATAGAGGCAACGCCTTCCGCTATTGGCTGCTGCAACACCAGTGGAACAAACTGGTTTAGTGCCATCAAATGTAGCTTAGTGGTAAAAAACCAACTGCTTGGCTGAAACCAGAGGAAATAGGATGTTATTACTGTACAGTCTCGCTCCATTAAATCTTTCATTATTCATAACTGAAATTACAGAGGATATATATATATATATATATATTATAGTTATAAATAATGACTGACATAACCAGGCAAAGACCAGACAAAGAATATTTGCAGTGCAGAGTTTCACATATTTAAACCTATAGAACAGAATTAGTTATTGATGGCCCTGACCAACCTTATGAATATACAAAGAAGAGTAATGAATATAGCTGGAGATAAACAAGGGAACAGTGATGTTTTACAAGCTGACACCATGTGACATTTCTCACCTATGTTAATTACCTTTTAATTATTGCATATTCATTAGAACGAACAAGCCCATCTCAGCCTGGCCCATGGAGGAACAGTGATTTATGGCTCCACCATGCGGCAGAGAAATACATGTAGGCCTTCTGCAGAGATATTTGACAAACGGCAGATGTCTTTCTCTCCACCTGAATATGTGGACTTCTTCTGCTGTCCAAATACCGTCACTGTGTTTGCTGTATATTCTTGGACAAGTGCAGAGTCTCAGTTTGTGTCAATAGCAAATATAAACCATTACTGCAAATATTCTTTGTTTGGTTATGTCTTTTGAGCAGTAACTGTATATATAGAAGATTTTGAGCTAATTATTCACTTATTACCATAATAAAAAAATAAAGAAACTGTCAAATTGTAAATGCATTTAATTAACCATACGTACATTTAAAAATGCCACACAAATCCACACTGAACAAGTACGCCTATGTAAACATTTTCCTTTACAAACCTCGCTCCTGCCAACCCTACTTTTAAAACAATAAAACGACAAAACATAAGAAGTGTGCAAAACCTAAAAGCATACATGAACAATTAACATATCAACAAAAAAAAGCATTTAGATTTAATAATAAGGAATAAGTTATCTTTGTATGCATTGATATATAGCCAACACTGTGTGCTAGGACCAGAATGTGGAACAGTTTATGATATAAGGAGTGATGACTTTTTATTTATGGGAATGGAAAGAGGAGAGACAGCTGAATGCACAGTGTGTTGGTTCAAATGTACTATTTTGCACATCAACCCTTTGACCTGAGTCTGTAATATTATAGCAGTCAGAGGAGACTTTATCGTTTGAGAGCAACATTCATTTTGTACAATATTATAAATGAAAACGATCCACGTAGGCCTTCTGGAAACAGTCAATAAACATAAAAGTAAAGGACGCAGGAGCGCGTCTCCGAGTGACGCATCGCCTCTCCGCACACGATCTTCGGCAGCAGTGAGACGAGGCGACGTCGCGTTGACGGTTTTTGCCGACTCGAGTCGAAGTGTGCCGCCAGCTGCTCGTCTCTATAAACAGGCTTCTCCCGATGCAGTTTTCCACCCGCTCTTTGTCCGCGACCGGCTGACTGACGACACGTTTCCCCTTTAAGATGATGTCGGACACAATTATGCCTTATTTCATTACGGTGGTCGATGTCGGCAGACAGAAACATGGACTAAACAGTAGCGTTGAAGACCAGCGGCGGTAGGAGAGCAGTCTAGCATCATCTCCTCTCAAAGTGGCTAACAGGAGTCCGGTGTCCTTGCTTGTGTCAAAGGCAGCCCTGGTGCTTACCCGACGCTACGACACTTCTCCCGGACACAAACATGTATTTTCCTATAATAGACGAAGCGGACTGACGCCGAGGCGCAGCGCAGACGCGGTGAATGCGGTGAAAGTGCTCCGTCTCCCCGCAATGTTTTGGATGTTTGCAAGAGACAACGAGCAGTAGCATTGTGGCTCACGTCTGACACACACTTTGAAAAGGGTAAGTAAGAGTGCGCGTCTGCTTTTGAAGGCAGGCAGACGGTGTAAGAGCAGCTGGGTGTTTGGCCGGTGCGCCGGGGCAGGTGAGTCTTGTCAGTCCGGTACAAGCCGCCCGGCCCGGCTGCTTTTATTCTCCTCTCCCTGCCTCCGTCTCTGCTTTTATTGTTAGTACTTCCACAGAGGCCAGCCAGCCCCTGCGCGTTACATTCCCCCCACGTCCTTTTTTTTTTTTTTTTTTTTCCCCCCCTGTAAAAAACCTTTTTTTTACCCCTGTGGTTTTCTTTTTTTTTTTTTTTTTTTTTTCTTTTTTTTTTTTTTTCTTGTTGTTTTGTTGCAAGACTTCCTGGCCCTGTGCACGGAAAACACGGCAACACTGGCTGCTAGAGGAGCTCCATGTGCACCGACAGAGGAGGCTGCTGAGGAAAGCACAGGCTGTTCACATTCCAGCCCTCGACTGGGAGCACACAGAGCAGCCTGTAATACACAGGGAAGCTCCCTCTTCTCTGAAAACACCCATTCAGGGGCTTTTCTTTAACCCACAACTGTTTGAAAAACATAAATTCATTAATTGTTCGGCCCATAAAATGTCAGATTTCAGCTCTCTGTCTCGAGCCTAAAATGAGGTCATATTTTCTAGTGGATGCAGTCATAAGTGCACAGGTATGATCTCATAACCTTAGTACTACATTTACTCTCTGTGGATGGACAGAATTTGGATTATGTAAACAAGCTGCTCCTGTACAGTATTCTTCTGTGCTGCAGGAATGTCTGCACAGATATTTGCTCAGTATTCAACATAGTGTAGTCTGACTGTGAAGTGAAAGGACCCAGTGTGTCCCCTCTTACTCTGCAACACAAAATGCAACGTTACTGTGAACTTTCACGTCCGTATCACTCCACAAATGACGTGCCACATGCGGTCCAGCAGGCACATGGCTTCTACGTGTGGGGGACTCACATGAGCATCTGAGTAAAATGTATTTTTGTGGTTTTTCTTTTTTCCCATTGTGAAAATGTCTTCAGTGAAAAAGGTTATGGTTAAAATGTTATGTTTTTTAAGATTTAGGCCATCCTTGGGTGTTATTACTATAAAATAATGCTGTGTGTTTCTTTCCTTCCACAGAACTTTCCCACGTCTCTTCTGAGACCAACCATCACAACTTCTTCCCCTCGTCTCCACTGCTAACCCCCCAACGATGACATCCCCGGACTCTCCCCCTCTGGTCTCCCCTTCCCCGTGCCCTGCTCCCCCTCCATCCCTCCCCTCCTCCCCGGTTCCCTCCTCCCCAGCCCCTTCTTCCTCCTCCCTCCCCACCCAGCCCTCGCTGCCTCCCACGGGTGAGGTGATGGTGCTGGCTCTGGGCAGGAAGAAGCAGAGGGTTCTGATCGCTCTCTCCATCCTGCCCAACCTCTTCCTGGCCTTTCTGCTCTCTTCCGACCCCCTCATCACCCTCTCCTCGCCCCACCACTGC
>CALSBV010012432.1:2309515-2368100 GCA_943590825.1 Bovichtus diacanthus
ATATATATATATATATATAAAAATAAATATATATATATATATATACATACATATGAATAAATATATAAATATATATATATATATAAATATAAATAAATATATATATATATATATATATATATATATATATATATAAATAAATATATATATATATATATATGTATATATATATAAATAAATAAATAAGACCTGTTGTACTCTTCGTTTGCTCATGAGACTTCCATTCAACCGTGACGGGAGCCTTGTGAAAACAGGTTGGATAATGCTCAGTGACTCATTCAGAAATGTTTGTTTTTACCTACGTCACTGTCGAACTGAAAAGGGCCACGAGAGAAAGGCTTGACAGATTTCTGAAGAGATTAGAGTTTTCTTTAATATTTGTCAAAGAAAGAACAATCCCTGCTCACAATCAGATTTCCATTGAGAGAGAGAGAGTGTAATTAAAATGAATGGAAACCAAAGTAAAACATATCCTAATCTTAAAGGTTATGCTTTGGACCTTTTGGCAGCACTCTGAATTTAATGGTATAAAACGTACACAAACATAAGTATGGGTCCTTTATAACGTCTTGCTTGTGGGCACTTTAGTAACTGTTTTGTAGGGATTGGGGAACTTAAATCACGTGTCTTCCTTTAAACCTCCTGGCCACAGCTTTGTATCTTTAACCTTTTAACTGTAACTTACTTCTTGTTTTATATAAACAGCAGAAAGGCAGGTTGGAGATGAGCTACAGTGGAAGAGGGAATATCTTGTCTATAATGTCTTTAACGGAGCCCAGCCAGCTGCTCAGTTTTCCACTCAGGCTGGTCACTGAGTGGCCTGTGTGTCTGTTTTCATTTCTGGTGCCTACTGATGTGGCAACCACACCCAGCCCTGTAGTCCATGGCATTAGGGCAGTCCGCTGGTAATCCACCCACAGCACTGCAGTGAGCAGAGGATTCATAAACGCTGCCAAGGGAAGCATTTAGCAGGAGCATGTGTGCAAATGTGTTCTTATAGACCTCAGGAAGTAGGATTCCTACAGTCTCGTCCACCCCTCCTTTTGTATACCGACAGTGACACGGACAGACCAGAAGAGTGACATATTTTGGCTCTTAAATCGGGTTTTATCTCCGAAAGTATTTTCTGCTGTCGTTATGATCTGTTCCTCCAGCGCCGCCTCGCTCTGCTGAGCTGGCAGTCTGGCGAGCAGGAAGCAGGAGGCTCTCTGATCAGCTTCGCCGCTGTCCCCGATCAATAAATACTGTGTCACTTCACTTAACATCTCTGTGCTGTGGATCCACGAGCTACTGCACGGACACTTCCTGCCATCATTCGGGTTGTGCAGCACGATGATAATATACCACGAGATTATTTGTCAACCCTCAATAATGTTGTCATAGCATTTATATATTAGTAGGTATTTGGCACTGGGGCAATATTGCAAATCAATGAGCGGGACTGCTTCATGGTAGTATTCCATTAATTGGTTTGTCACATTAAACAATACATTTACTATATATTGATTTAGGGGCGAACAATTAATCGGAATTTAATTGAAATCCCAGGAGGCTTCTTCAGACTTTTACAAAATATATTTGTTTGGTACAGATGCTGTTAAAAAGAAATCCCACCGTGATTATTTTAATATATTTTTGCAAGGGAAAAAAAAAAAAGCAAAAAAAAGATAATTCCCTCTAATATCATATCAGAATCATATCCCAGTTGCAATATCAGCCAAAAATAATCACAATTACATATTTTTTTCTAGCTCTAATAGCCATGTCAAATTAAATACATCACAGTAAGATTTGTGTTGCTTTCAAGCTGAAAAGGCATAAACCATCTGTGACCTCGCCCTGATCTAAAACATTCTGCTGGTTTCAGTCCTTCCTAAAAGGGACATTACCTGCCTGAGCGTCATAACCCAGAACCAGTCGGAGGAGTTTACAAACTCGTCTGTTTGCATTTTGCCTTCCTCCCGTCGTCCAAAGCATTCCACCCCTCTGAGCACTATAGCTTGCTATGCTGCCCTTTACTCGGCTGGTGTGCGCTGTTGTGACTCTGTGCCTCAGAAACAGGACCGCTGATATTATGTGACAGGCTTTTATGTTTCTGTGCATGGGCTCCAATTATGTAAGGCCTTTTTCTTTTCTTTTTTTTTTTTTCAGGCCCTCTGCTCTCCCTCTCTAGATCATTAAAATCATTTTGCTCTCAGCGGCCGGCAGACAGCGACATTAGCAGAGTTCAGCTGTTAATGCAAATCAGTGGGTTGGCTTAATGTGATTAAATCTCAGATCTGAGAGCAGATATCTGGGTTTAAAAAAAAAACTATTTAAACATGTGTGCTGACTTTCTATGTGGATCCTCTATTATGTAAAGTCACACAGTAAATGCACGTGACCGTCACACTGCTGGTGCTGCTATTTACTTCTATTACTGCTGCCAGTACTACTACTATAATAAAACAAGTAAAGCGTTGTTATCACCACATACACAGTAATATTATGGTTACATCCTGTGTTATAGTCGAGTGGTTCCTGAAGGCTTTATACTGCCTTATTCTCTCCATTTGATCCAAGCGTAAACATCACTGTTTATTAAAACACAAAATGGTAAAAGCCCAAGTGTTACTACAAACGGATTTTCTGGCAACATCTCTGTGAAGTAATTGCATAATAATTTATTCTGTTAATTAAATAAAACTGAGCTGCCTTTTGAATCTGAGTAATTCATTAATTAACTAAATTAAATTTGCCAAAGGCAAAATTCTTCACGAGTGAGTCAAGCTAACAATCAGTGTGAATCCTCAGTGATGTTGAACATTTTGGCTTTTCAAAGATGCACGTATCTAACGCTGGCTTTGTGACCAAAGAGCTTCTTCTTCTCTTGTCTTCAAAGCCAGAATAAGACAGAATAAGGTGTGAGCCTCCCACGTTCTTCTGTGTGTGCCAATTTCCTTAATGAGTTTGCGATTGACAAGTTTACCGGATTTATTTACAGGTTTAGTACTGATCAGGTTTACGGGTAAACATGTGTAGTAGGGCCGATTGAAACTAATCGCAATCGGCTAATGAATTTAAGTCATTCATCAAGGACAATAATTCAAACTCTGTGGTTCTACTTTCTCAAACATAACGATGTGCTGCTTCTGTGTTTGTTGTAACAGACAAAACATCGACTGTATTTGGGTTTTGGACCCCACCTTGCACCCCTCCCCCCCCATTATTGATAAATTGATTAATTAATTAATTTGTAATAAAAAGAATTAACAGATGATATTGTGTGTGTGCAGTGGGATCTGGTGTGTGGACAGTACTGGCTGGTCCCAGTGGAGGAGGTGTGTTTCATCCTGGGCATCTTGACTGGATGTCTCAGCCTGGGATATGCCGCTGACAGGTAACACACACACACACACATACATACACCCACACACAGACACACAGACACACACACATTAACATGTTCCGATACAACTCGGTCCATCTGTCCATCCATCTGCAGACATTTGTGCTTTTAAATCACTTTTTGTTCCTCAATCTTCAGCGTCTTGTCTTTGCGCTGCAGTTTCACTACCTCACAGTCTTAACTACAACACTCAGACATGAACACTTACACACACAAAGCACAAAGTTCAGTCAGTAGATGGTGTCGATGGTGGCCTCCAGCCCAAAGATAGCTTCAGTATCAAGCAGCAGATGTCATTTCACAGTGCTGCTTTCTATCATAGTAAGACGCTTTGTGCAAGATAAACCAAAGAATATATCTCAATCCCCAAGTTAAAATCCCCAAAGGTTATTGTTACAGAGTTTAAGCCTTTTTGCATGTGCATGCTTTATTCTGCTAGATTTTAGGACCTCATGCTCGACAGTCTGCACAACCCAAGCACCTCCGATAATTGACATAATGGATCCAGCCTGTGTCTGCTCTGTTGTCGGATTGAAAACCGCACAGGGGAAGCAGTAGTTTTGGGGGAATTGTGAGGGAGATGATGCCAGTTTAATCAGCTAACAGCCTTCGTTTATTTACTGACCTATTGAGCATAGCATCCGTTTGTTGAGACCAGTGAATTAATGCTGCCTCCTGGGAGGAACGGGAACAGTGTTAATCTGAAGGTTGGATACAAAGTGCTGCACTCGCATGCAACTCAAAATTGCCTAATCATCACATTCACTGATCAGTTAATGAGCTGCTGTGAAAATGACAGTTTTTTATTTCTATTTCTTTCTTTGTGATTGCAACATCTCTCTTTTAAAAGTTTTTATAATACATTTAGGTAATGTCATAGTTGAACAGGTCGTCTGCAGGTCCTTAGAAATCATCTTTAGAATGTAAATTACATTTTGACAAAAATCAGTCCTCAAATTTGTATTAAATTCGAAATGATGGGCTCTTAATTTAGTCAAAAAACATTTCAATTATTATTAGATGATAACATGAAACTAGGAATAACAACGTTAATGGCTCAGTTCCAACTGTGGTTTTCCCTTGTATCTTATCTCTTATATTCACAGACCGTTGTCCTATTTTCTCTTCTCAACCCTCTTGCTGTTAATATTTAAACATGTGAAGAGGTGTTTTCGCTGTTGCATAATCAGCCCTTAAATGATCATTTATTGCTGTTGTAAATCTTGTTTTTTTACATTTAAATTCTTTTTTGAAATGCCGTTAAAAATTTGATTACTGAATAGACTTTTGGAAAGATAGATTAAAAGTATGCCGGTTTTATTTATCCATTAGTTATAGTAGTTGTCTTTTAAAGATGTGTCAATGTGTGGTTTCTCTGCAGGCTGGGCAGGGCCAAGACTCTGCTGACCTCTCTGACCCTGTCGGTGGTGTTTGGGGTGCTGGTGTGTGTCTCTCCGTACCCCTCCATCTTCATCGTCATGCGTTTCTGTTTGGCGGCGGCTAGTGCTGGAGTCTACCTCATTCTGTACATCACTCGTGAGTATATAAACATACACCATCTTTTGTTTTTAGTGCAAAGGTCCTTCAGACAAGATTAAAAGTGCAATATTTCTGCATTAAAATGTCTAAAAACGTCTACAGCTAATGTTCTGTATTTGTCCTGAGTTGTGTACTTAAATTATACCAAATGTTTCCAACAATTTTCAAACCTAGAGAAATCGATCATTTGAAACAGTCGCTTTAATTCGGTCGCCGGCGTTGTCGTTGTCTGCCAGAAACATAAATTGACATTTTCTCAAGTCATCAGATAAACAAGCTGAGCAAACGTGAGCTGCAGCTGAACAGCGTCCATCAGACAAACCCAGCATTTTAACGTAAAACTGCTTCATTCAGTGTTTTTACCGGTTTTAATCACCGGGTCTGTTTCTGTTGGAGAGGAGGAGACCTCGGCGGATCATTTGGCTCCCGGGTAAAAACCGCCTGAACGACAAACATTGAAAGAACCGTAACCCGGTGAAGCTGGCGCCAACAAACTCCATCTTTTCTTATTGTTTTGAGTGAGAGAGCCCGAGTTGCAGAAAATGACCTATTGTTCGTTTAAGAGCCTACAGCCATGTTAGTGGATGTTTGTGTGTAAGCCTGCTAATTCTCACTAAACACAAGGTACAGATGAGGCTGAAACACGATTTGTCAGGATTGATGTTGATGTCTCTCAGGTCTGGAGCTGTGTGAACCGTCTCTGAGGCTGGTGGTGACCATGCTGGCCGGGCTGATGACTGTAGCCGGAGAGCTACTGCTGCTGGCCGTCGCCCTGGGCTGCCAGTCCTGGAGGGGCCTGCTGGGGGCCGGCGCCGCCCCGCTGACACTCTTCCTCTGTTACGGGTACGTGTGTGTGTGTGTGTTTTTGATTCCCATTTGTCGGACCTTATCATCAGCATTTTCTTTTCATATTTAGTCATTCTTGTTGTCTGTGTAGCGATAGGATCATTAGTATGCACATGTTTTTATTTCCCTAAACTACAGGGACAAGAGAGTGAAGGGACCTGATAGTCTTTTGATAAAGTGTCCTGATGCCAACTGACTGGCTGAAAGCTTTGCTGGATCGTATCGATTCCAATCCCAGCGTCACTCTGAACCTTTTAGTTCATGTCAGAATGCATTAGGGCTGCTTTGTTTAAGACCCTCGGCCCCTCTTAGACCTCCGTTACGAGATAAGCCTTCATCGCAGTTTCAAAACCAAATTAATAGAGATTAAGGTATGATTACTAGCAATGGATTGCAGGTTCGAGAGCAAAGCTGGATTAAGTAATGAAGAATTCTGCTACTTTGCGGCGCACATGGGTTATTTTCCATGCTGAAGGAGCACATATTATGGGTTGCATAGTTTTGTTGCGGGTTAAAGGTCAGCGAAGATCAAAGAGAGTCCCGGACACATGCTTTTGTCTCTCCTGCAGGATTCCCGGGGTGTTTCCAGAGTCTCCTCGCTGGCTCCTCCTGTCAGAGAGGTCCGCAGACATGAACTCCTTCACTGAGAGAAGAAACTCCAACAGGGATGTGAGGGACGACGAGAGCTTCACAGGTGTGTGTGTGTGCAAAGAGTTGAGATTATTATTATATAAATAAGAGCCGCTCACTCTTCTTCTGCATCATTGCTGGGTTCAGTTTAGGAAAGCTGCATTATTGATGGGTTACTCATTGCAGTGCATTTCAAGACACGAGTACCTATCACACAGCACTACCCAGAGCAGGTAATGATGCTCAATTATAAATCATGATTTATTAAAGAGGCATGGAATTATAATAAGGCATTAATAATGCTTTGCAACTACGCAACGATCTGAGCTGGATATTCACTGGGCTCTGCAGCAGTTTATATGTAAACATGTTTCAGTAAAACAGTCGTTTGCTATTGTTTAGTGACATCGTGGCTTCGTTTCTTTGGGTCCACATAGATCCCCACTGCTATATGTGTGAAAAATAATGATAATCGCAAAATGAACTATTCTTTCCTTCAAATGTTTTTGTCTTTTCTTCTGATTTTATCAGTTTTTTTCATTTTTGAAAACAGGGCTCATTTTGTCAAACCACCACACACTATTCACACAACCTCTTTTGCAAAAAGAAACATCTATAATCTATACAATAATTCTTAAAAAATAAGTAAGAAATGTGTCACCGTGTACTACGCACATGGTTCATAGGATCTGAACCAGTTACACTCGGCTGTGCTCAATCTAAACTCGTTCATCACGGCACACTGATGAAAATATGTTTTTTCTTTCTGCTCATTGTAAAAATCAGTCAATACAAATATGCATTTCCAAAGGTTGCATTTTTCACATAAATTCAGAACAGAACATAGTCTCAAAATCTGTTATAAATAATGTATTCATTGTTTATATATTACTGAATTGGGAGGTTAACATATAGTGTCACATTTGTATTAAACCTGGTGCAGCTGCAGGATTCTCAGTGATGGAACATCGTCTATCTGAACAACAGGAATTGCAACGACATTGATTTAACTCGTGTCCTCGCGTCTCTCTTCAGATGAATAAAACTGACATTGAGCTATTGATTAAAAGAAACTCCGGGTCAGGTCATTATTGTGTTGTTGATCTGTGAATTAAAACGCCTGTTTTTGACCCGTTTGCCTGCTGCAGAGCTGGATTCAGAGCCGGCCCCCTCCTCACGCCCCCACCTGTCCTACCCGGAGCTCTTCCACAGCAGGAACATCTGGAAGAACATGTGTGTGCTCGGCTTCACCTCGTAAGTCATCCCACACTCGTGACAGTTCAGTTTTGAGTCAGCCCTTTTAGTTTGCGAAGCACTTTATTTAGAGGAACTGGTTGCTGCTGCAATGTCACATTTGGTCCTCAAAGTGTTTTAAATGATTATTACTTCTGATTATGTTCTACTCAAACCTCTTGTCAGCACATGAACGCTGACTCTTTGTTTCTCTTTCCTTCCTCCTTCAGATTCATCTCTCACGGCATTAGTCACTGTTATAGCTCTTTCCGAGGTGACGTCAGAGGCACGGCCCCCAGCTTCTACTGGACGTACCTGCTGTCCGTGTGCGCGGGGGGCGGTGCCTGGCTGTTGCTCTGGGCGACCGTAGACAGGTGCGGTCGCCGTGGCATCCTGCTCCTCGCCATGACAATGACGGGGCTGGCCTCTTTGATCCTCCTGGGACTCATGGAGTGTAAGCCGGCTTTAGTTGCAGGATATTGTTTTCTCCAAGTAAATCTAGAGTCGGATGAAGAAAGCTATTAATATTCTCTGGCAACAAGGTGGACACAGTCCCCCTTCATCTCCACAGAAGTCACCCCCTGGTGTTGTAGAGACATTAAGTGAGGCTTGTGTGAGGATTAAAGGCCTTGCTTTTTCAAATCCTAACTGGAATGAAGGTAAAAGTTAGTTTATTTGATGCTAAGCACAGCTTTGTGGTCATATTAGGTCATCTAATTGGCACTGATGTCATGTTGGGCTCGTGCTTCATGTATTATGAAATGGATTTAAGGCGAACCGGTCAGCTGTGATCATGGAAAAATATGCTCCAGGTGCCTTTGTCTTCACAGAGTGGTGTCAAAACACGCTCATAGTTGCCTCAGTCTCTTTCTCCCCCTTGTGGCTGAACATGAGTATGACATTCAGTTTATGTAGGACACTGCAGTGGCAGCAATGTCAGGTGCTGTGCTTTAATCATGCATCAAAGGCTGAGGGGGCAGTAGCACGGGGAGGGGGGGCGATGGTGTTTCAGGTGACCTCAGAGGCTACTCGCGGCTCTCTGTGTCTACTGTTAATTACAGAAGTCTGGAAGTAGTAGAGAAAAGATCATTCAGAGTTCCACATTGGAAATCAGGTTAAATCAACAGGGCAGCATCATATATGATCAGAAAATGAAAAACCGAAATGCTGCACTTCATCAAGGTAATCCACAGTAAGATGCGTGTCCTTCCTCCTCCCCTTCAGATCTCAGTGAGACGGCCATCACAGTTTTCTCAGTGCTGGGTCTCTTCTCCTCGCAGGCCACCGCCTCCCTCTGCATCCTCTTTACTGCAGAGATAATGCCCACCATCATCAGGTAACACTGACACTGCAACACTGAGTTTAGAAGTTAAAATGGTCTCTTTTTTTAATGTCATTTGCGAAAACATGTTGAGGATTGGAATGTGTTTAATATTTATTTTTCGGTCAAAAAGAGCCTCAGCCCATTGGTGAATGAGGACATGAAAATGCAGTAAATCTCCATCATATCTATTAGTAATGAAGAGAGGTTTCAGACATCTGAGAAAATGCTGATTTTACATGAGGTCACTCTAAAAATGACATGACAGCTTAGCTCTTCTTCATAAAAATGCTTCAAGTTGAGGGAATTTTGGGTAATTTACAGTAACCTACTGCGTAAAACCTGATATTTCTTAAATAAATGTTATCAATTCATACTTAAAGGAACAGTTCAATATGCATATTCGCTTTCCTTAAGAGTGTGATGATAAGATCGATATCACTCTCATGTTTGTGAGCTAAATATGAAGCTGCAGCTAGGAGACGCTTAGCTTAGCTTAGCATAAAGTCTGGACGGGGAAACAAAAGTCAAAGACATTCTTACACTTTGGTTTTGTATGGAGATATAACACGTTAATTATCTGGCAGACGGATTATTGTTTAACCGTTTCCAGTGTTTGTGTCAATACGTAGAAAATAGGGCAACAATAGCCATGTTCACACCCTTTTTTTTTTTTTTTTTTATACAAATGGTGTTAAGCAATTAAAATAAACTTTATGAATGCTATTTTACTTGTAATAAATATCTACATATTGTTTTAAACACCGAACAGCACCGCTAAAGTAATAAATGTGTGTTTTCTCTTTGAGAAAGAAGTCCTTATATCTGAAGTTGCGTGTGTCTGCAGGGGCAGTGGCGTGGGCATCGTGCTGGCCCTGGGCTGCGTGGGCCGCCTCAGCTCCCCGCTCATGGACCTGAGGAACCACTACGGCTACTTCCTGCACCACGTGGTCTACTCCTCTCTGGCCCTGCTGGCCGTGCTGTCCATCCTGCTGCTGCCCGAGAGCAAGAGGAAGCCTCTGCCTCAGACGCTGGTCGACGGGGAGCAGTACAGACGCCCCCCGCTGGGCAGGAGGAGGAGGGACAATGTGCCACTGCTCGCCACGCCCAACCCAGAGACCTAAAACACCCCCTTTTAAGAGTTGAATAGACTCAAATCACTCACTTTGCAGCCAGAACATTTACATCCATCATGTTCATGCAGAGGAGGAGGAAGACGAGCTGCACAGAGGACAGTGGACGCACAATGAAGGACGGTGGCGAACGTGATCAGACAGTCGAAGCTTCCTAACATATCATCCTCCAGTCATTCCAAACGCAGGGTCGAGCTGCCATTCTTCTCCACCATTCTCTACTTCCTGCCATTCAGACGTGTGTAGATCCGACACACGGCGTTCACAGGCGCACGTAGTGAAGTCTTCATCTTCATCTCCATGTGACACTCCCAGCATACACTGCTGCGTCTTGGCGTCCGTCGTAGAGATGTTAGCCGCTTACTACCGACACTCCCGACCAGAAGTGGCTCAGAGAGTAGTCGCAAATTATTCCTAGCATATGACTTAACGCGTAGAACGTTTTCCGTCGTGTTTGCTGTGTACGACAACACTAGAAGTGCTCGGAGGAAGTCAGCTTTGTATACTTTTCTGTGGCTCCCACGTGGCACCCCAAGCAGGGATGGACCACAGTTCTCAAACATATGTCGTAAGACTCGATGGAGTGTCGGTGCCTTGTAAATACTCTAGACTTAGTTTCTTTAACTTCTAGGGCATCCGAGTTAACCCTGTGGCTGGAAACTGCACAGTACGCTATGCAGTGGAGAAGCGGCAAAGAGCACTTTGAACCTTTCTTTTTAAAAGGTGGTGGTTCATTTGACCAGAATCTTCAAATTTTAAAAGGGGCCGTTGTATGAAACACTTATTCTCAATATTGGTAAAAAAGTAAAAAAAAGGTCAAACAGAAAAGTGTTCATGTTCAAACTGTAAATCCAGTGATTAGATCTGGCCTGGAGCCAGCACTATTTATGTCTTATTTATGTTGTTATTAATCATAATCAGTAAATTATCCAGAGGCCTAGCACTTTTAAGTATTAACCTAAATATTGTTAAATGGGGTTGCGATGACTCTCTGAACAACGGTGAAGCTGTAAACTGTCACATTCCTATCTGCATGTATGGGAGCACTGAAGGGCTTGTTTTTTCTCTATTTCCTCAGAAGCTTATAGTTACTCAATACCTCTAGATGACCAGTCTCAGCTGTAAGAAAATAGACGGGTACGAACAAACTGCAGTAGAAGTTTAAATGGTGACTTGTATAACCAGGCACATATTTTTTTGTCGGCACTAAAATGTGGAAGTTTTGACAGAGGTCATCTGTTATGTTGCCTGAATGTTTATTGCTGGAGAAAGGGCCCGGTGATTAAGCTCCGTGAGGTTTGGGAGCTGAAGAGGGCCCCAGGGCTCCAAATGAACCCCCCCACTCCTCAACCACGCACCCACGATAAACTTTTCTACATGGCTTCTTTATTTGTGTGCTGGCTGATGCCATGTTGCATATGGTTAAATCATGGGGAATTATCAAAGCATGTCGCTTTCAAGTGCTTTAAAAATGTTTGTGTGCTCTGGTAATTATTTTAGTTCTCATGTGTGCGTGATATTAAGAGGGAGCGGAGGCGTTTAATTTGGACTCTGACGTCGAGGATTTACTAAAGAAATGATGAAGGACACTTTAGCTGATGGCTTCTTCCTCCGTCAGCCTTTTGGCAGTTGTTTTCCCTCTGTATGTTGCACTCAACAAGTCCTAACACTTATACACTGATAATTATCACTATGATTAACTTGGCTCGAGTAGTATTATGTCTGGCGACACTGATGGCCTGTTAAATGAGTGTGATGCAGTTAACTATATAGCCTGATTTAATGTAAAATAAAACTGGTTAAATAAACAAGACATGGGACATTTTCTTTAAAGAGTTGTTAACAGTATCTGAACTGCCACTGTATAAAAAATATAAACAAGAACTAGAGTTTCAACATCATTTCCAGTTTATTCATAGTAAACTATCAGTTTTGGTTTACAAAGATTAGGATTATTAATTAATTAGGATGTTTTTTGTTTTTAGATGCATTTATTCTTGGATTTGGATCACAGGTATGACGTTTTAAATCCAGAGTAAAACTTTACCTCTGAAACATCAGGGAAGTTTATCTACATGAGACCTGTCTGTAACGTGTTCTGTTTTAACCTATGAGGTTTTCCCACATAATCTTTAAACTGATCAGGAGCAACACACAGCTACAGCCATGATTTACTGAGAGGAACGTCGACACGGCAATACACACTTTAAAAATCGCATGATTTCAAATACCTACAGGAGTTTCTGCCAGTATCACTATTTCTGCAGATATTTCGAGTGCGATGACGGCTGAAGCTGTAGCCGGGTCATAACTCAGTGTGAACTGCTGTTAAATCCCTCTAATCTGTTTTGGAAATCCCACTGGTGCCATGTGAAAATCTGATGTCAGCTGGCCTGGAGCTGGAGCTGACCACCAATCTGAGGAAATGAGATACAAATAAAAATGGGTAGCGAATGCACGTAACTGGAATCATGAAGTAGGCAAGGGAAGAAATCAGCAAACAGGAGAGGCAGGAAATCCAAAGTCCAAAAGATCAGGCTGAGGTTAAAAACAGGTTTCAGGCAATAAGTTTCAGGTAACGTATCAGGTTACAGAATCTAGAGCGCCAGAAGCACAAGGCGACTTTGATGAACTGGCAGGGAATGAGCGGAAATTGAACTGGTTGAATACTGCAGGGCTGACGAGGGAAAGTGAGAACAGGTGTGTAGGTGAGAGGGGACGCCATGTGACCGACATGCAAGAAGGTTTGAGAGCAGCTAGTGGATGGTTTCAGGATGTCAGGTCTGGGCATTTAGAAATTCATAAGGAATCGGACGCTAAATCGGAGTAAACGTGTAACATTGACAATTTTTTTAATAAAAAATTGTTTTTTTAAAAAAATTTTTTAAACATAAATAAAAGAACAAATCAATATATCCATAAATAAAATATATATAAAAAGAACAAATAATATTAAATATTAAATTAAAGGAAGGAGCTTATTGTCCTTATGTTGAATAGCAGTCGTGACCAGAAAGGAGGGATTTTGATGATAATAATGCAGCTCGTGAGATTATAATTTTCAGCAGTGTGGTCACATCAACATACAGTGTAGAGGAGCGCTGTACCTGTTGGAGCCTCAAGATGGAGACATACAACACGGCACAATACTAACAGAGGGAATAACGCTTATTAACTTCAGCAGTAGCTTAAATCAGAGACGAAATGTTCACTTGTGAAATGAGAAATCCAAAAGACAAATGACAAACAAGAGGAGACAATAGTCAATAAACAACAACAACAACCAGAGAAATGATTTAACTGTATAAGACTTCTGATAATAATTTCAAATAAATGCATATTTCTCTTTTTCCTATGATGGTTCACAGCACACGGTGTCTCCTTGCTTCTCGTCTCATCAGCTCACTGACTTTAAAAGTTACAGTTAAAAAGTTCACCTGAGGTAAACAGATATACATATCTCCCCCCCCCCTCCTCTGCATGGTGCAGCACAGTGTGTAAAATCAATCTGTAAATAGTTTTAATTCACAAGTGGCTACATTAAACACAAGCATCAAAGCAGATATTTCTGCACCATGCGAGGTGTAAAGTTGTCTACAAGTTGAAAATGTGTCTCAGATATAATTGGAGATGACAACTAACTCCTCCAAGACCTCTGCATTGCATTACAAGACCTTTTCAACACTGGACGCGCTAACGTGAGGGGTCTAATAAGCCACAACACTCTGCTGGCAGTGCTCAGCTGTTGTATGAAGAGTTGGCCTCTCACATCTGACAGCACCACGTCTGATGATCAAAGGATTTATGAGACAATCTGAGGAGAGATGCATGTCAATCGGTTGAAACTTGATGGGAAGAGCAGAGAGGGTGATGCTGGTCCGAAATACAATACATATTTCTGTATTAATAGTTAAAAGTTGGCAATTTTATTTACTGAAATGTGAGTATTTTAGATTTTTTTTGATATTGCTACTTTAATTAAATAAACACCGTGGACAACATACAGTATAAAGAATAGAGTGGCAAATGATGAATAAATTCAACAAATGACATGTTCATTTTCACTTTGCTTTTACCACCTTGCATGCACAAGAAATTCCAGCCAAAGTAACAGCCATTACTTTTTAGTGACTGTACTCTACGATCATGACAAAATGACCCTTGTTATTACTGTGTAAGTCTAAAAGTAATTAATTATTTTTCTCCTCCCTAAACAAATGTTGTTTTAACCCCCATTCCCTACACTAACCCCCTTATACATATAGGAACCTGGTAAGTATTTCATTGGTACCCCATTTGAACAAAAATATTTACACTGCAATTTTTGGAAATATTCTGCTTCACACCTTAATTGACATAAAGGAAGATTTATTATCCCCTCTCTCTACCCACGTCACATTTTCAGACCCACACAAGTCTCTGCTGCTGTCAGCTTGTCGTCTGTCTTTGTCCGTAGACGAAGCGCCGCAGCAGGAGAGACGTTGTGACGAGCTTAAACAGCTGAGAATGTGAATCTCAACACAGATTGGTATGTTCCACCCTGATCGCAAAACAATGTCCTCAATGTTACAGCTCTGAACACGAGGTGTGGAGCTGTGAAAGTCGGGAGTGCAGGTCAAGATGGTCCATAGGTCGTCGTACCCTCTCCAGCCATATAAGAGCCCCTTAACACCTTGTAAAGTGACTGCACACTTTCCCAGAAGCACTCGACAGCACATTTGACCTCTACGTGCTAAAGCAATAAATTCAAGATCTGCAGTGCTGAGCTCAGCACCTTGTTGTTTACATCACGAGTGCTTGTTATAATTCAGAGGCTTGAAATACCTTTTGTGAGTTGACTGGATACACTCTTACTTTCACCTCCTACATGAGCAAGTGAAATACAGGTGTAAAAACGCCATACTGTTAACGTGGCTTTTTTTGTAGCCATACTACTAGTGTGTCTCCAGGATGCCAGAGTGTTAAATCTCAACAACTACTGGATGGATTGCCAAGAAATCTGTGTTCCTTATGTTTAGTGCTAATTGGTAAATGTTTGAGTGTTCACTCGCCAAACCACGGTGGCGAACACAACCTGATGAACACCTGACAATTCCTGTTGACCTGTTCCGATTGTGTTCACGGCGCCTCTACTGGCTTCTCCACCCACATCTTTCTTGTTCCATCTTTTTAGGGTCCCATGGTGGACAGAGAGAGAAAACCCCTGTGGAGTCCAGCCTGGAGCTACCAGCTCCCCAGCTCCACCCTCTCTCCTCTTCCCATCAAGTTTCAACCGATTAACATGCATCTCTCCTCAGATTGTCTCATAAATCCTTTGATCATCAGACGTGGTGCTGTCAGATGTGAGAGGCCAACTCTTCATACAACAGCTGAGCACTGCCAGCAGAGTGTTGTGGCTTATTAGACCCCTCACGTTAGCGCGTCCAGTGTTGAAAAGGTCTTGTAATGCAATGCAGAGGTCTTGGAGGAGTTAGTTGTCATCTCCAATTATATCTGAGACACATTTTCAACTTGTAGACAGCTTTACACCTCGCATGGTGCAGAAATATCTGCTTTGATGCTTGTGTTTAATGTAGCCACTTGTGAATTAAAGCTATTTACAAATTGATCTTACACACCGTGCTGCACATACAAGAGGAGGGGGGGGGGGGAGATATGTATATCTGTTTACCTCAGGTGAACTTTTTAACTGTAACTTTTAAAGACAGTGAGTTGATGAGACGAGAAGCAAGGAGACACCGTGTGCTGTGAACCATCATAGGAAAAAGAGAAATATGCATTTATTATTAAGTATTTCCAAAGTGATCTTACACACCGTGCTGCACATACAAGTCCGCTTTCTGCTCCCCCAGTGCTGTCTGTTAAATGAACTTTAAAGATGATGGGGGCACCTGATGTTACTTTACATTGTCAAAAGATGGCAGTTGATTATGTTTGGCATTGACAGGAATCAGCTTCTTTGTCTTTGTCGTGTTAACTTGCCTTCAGCATTTTCATGATATGAAAAGAAAATCCACTCTTTTGTTCCTGAATTTAATAGCAAACACAGTCACTCACAATGTTAAAGTCACTGCTGGCGGCGACAAAGGGCAGCGCTTTCACTTGAGCTCAGTAGAAGGAATCCCAAAACAATTTCACAGGGTTATCTTTGTCCTCAAGGGTAAATAGAAGGAAACAATGCCAGGCCAACAAGAAGGAGTGTGGAGTTACTGTTTGAAGTAACAGTTTGTGCCATTATAGGGCGGGGACCTGCTCGCTGAACAACAGCTGCAACTGTCATGATGCTCACACTGAACTTTCATTGTTATATCCTCTCAACAGCACGGGAAAAAGAAAACAAACATAAGACAAAAGATCTTTTAAAAATTCCATTTCATTGATTCAGAGGTTCCATATATATAGTTTCTCTTTTACAAATAAGTGTTTCATTGTAGAAAAAGAGACAAATGGCAAATCAGCAAACACCTCTTTTCTTTTGGTCGAAACAGTGTTATAATAGACAGAACTGCCCACCTCCAAAGAGGAAACTGTGTGTATAAATTGAAGATTCAGAGCTGTTTTATAATAGCAGTTTCATATTTGGTATGCTCGGGGGGGGTGTGAGCGGGAGACCGAGCCAGTAAGTGTGAGGGTGTGAGTCTAAGTTTGATACAATGTGACTCACTGTGCCTTTGCGATCTGTCTCAGTGTGCCAAAGAAATTTGTAGTGGCTTTGTGAATGTCATGTGGTTATCTCTGAGCTCAAGGACAAAAGGAAGGAAACAACGTGCCATAAATGCCTCTCAGTCTCGTGACTTTTAGTATGACTCTGAGTCTGTAAATAATAGAAAAATATTCAGCAATTTAGCATTGCACTTTCATAAAGTTTTGCTTATTAACATGTTATATTAATCCATACCAAGCGGCAACCACAGGGTCTGAGAGTGAAGCCAATGTGGAAGTGTCTTAATGCTGCATCCTCTCTACTCCACTGGTTTCAAATAAGAAGTCTGATTGTATAGAAGTCTATGAGAAAATTATCCTACTTCTCATTTAATTCATCGCCTCAGTAAACGTTTTCCTAATGAGTTCATGGTCTCAATTGCTAGTTTGAATTCTTCTTAAATACAAAGTGATGTTCATTTAGTAAATTATGTCCCCATTCAGAGTTAAACAGCAGATAAAGCAACGTATGCTTTAGGGCATGGCTACCTTTTTATTGACACATGTGGCGTACGGACATGAGAGTGGAACAAGGAACTCTAAGGAACAAAGCAACCAAGCACATTTCCAAAAATGTTGAACCTCTCTTTAAACACAGGCCTTTTGTAAAAAGAAAAAGAATACTCCTATAAACCCAATCTGAGATAACTAGACAACAAGGATTATAGAAGACATTAAACGACAGACTTTGACTCTCTGTACTCACTAACGAGCAAACTGACCATCACGTATACAATTGGTTGAGTTTCACTCTCACCTACTTCTTTATTTATCATGAAAAGAATATTGACCTCTGATCAAATAAAGACAATCAACCCACAACACGAAACCCCCCGAGAACAACCTAATATGTCTGCTAACCACCTGCCAACTTGACAAACCGACCAGGGCCCCGGCTGCATATAAGAAGGCTCATGAAGCTCCATCATGAGTGTTGACAGCAGAAGGACACAGCTGGGAATGACAGCCACAGTGTTGCCCTTGATGTGCTGAGGAATGATACGCTGGTTGCAGACAAGCAACTGTCAAGACCTACAAGGTCTGAGGTTGAAAGTGTTAAGTTGTTAAAGTCCAAAGGGCTCAGGTGCTTCTTAAGAAGGTCTTCAGGTGGTCCACTCAATAAACGGGTGATTTAAGGATCTCCTCTGTTAATGCGACAGTAATCACAAGCTTGGCCTGTTGTCATTGATAATGTGTACATGCAGGGGGGTGATAAGTGGTCTGTATGACCATATATGCATTTACAGTATGGGCAGTGAAACCTTTGAACACAGGCAGCTGTCATACCCGATCTCTTATTATAGATGAAGGAGGGTCAGCTGAGGTCCACCGGGAGGCCAATAAGGACCAGGAGATGTCAAAAATTCACAAGTTTATCTTTGTCCTAGGACAATAGAAGACAGACAACACTAATCTGTAGACACCCAGACAGTGTGTATTGTAGTATTGACAGACCGGTCTTAAGTAAAAAAAATCAAATAAAAAAAAAATATATATAAATATATATAAAAGAAAATGTTTACAAGGTTTAATAAATCTCTTTTTTTTTTGTCATTAATATTACCACAGAGAAATATTTTTGAGGACAGGTATAAATCCACAGGCACATTTCTGGCAAAGAAATGTGTTTTAATATAATGAAAATAACATCATTCATACATATAAATATTGTTGTACTTTTTTATAATTTACTGGCTATTCAGTCACTTGAAGGAGAAAAGAAAAAAAGAAAAAAAAGATGCTGATCTAAAACCAGCTCAATTCACTTGCCAATGGTTACATGAGAGTTATTATTGTCCACACCTTTATCTCCAAATACAGATCTTTCTTTTTTTGATGAGGGTCCCTTGTTTTCTTTCTCGTCCCTCATAGGTTGGCTGGGTGTCGAAGCTCTGCCTCCTGGATGAATATAAAGAGGGGTTCAGAAAGAGGAGTAAGGTCGGGAACACAGCATCTGCAGGTAAGTACACATACAATTTACACATGACTTAACTATCATGTCGCATATTGAAAACACATGTTACTTTTTTGTTGTTTCTTTCTAGAAACACACTACTTCTATCAAGTGTAAAAGGAAGAGGAAACAGGTAAATAGCTCCGTGTGGTTAGTTTTTCAAAATAAAAATCAATATATATAAATGAGTAGACTCAAAATAACATTAGTGTGTCTGCTGGTAGTTTCAGAACCCTCTCTGTGCAAATGCCACATAAACAACAACAAATCTCCTCATAAGTTATACAACTGCTACTCAAGGGACCATGCAATCAAAAAGCTTTCAAACCATGTTCTCGGTTCACAGCTTTCAAGATGTCCTGCGACGCCCTCATGGCAGAGTTTGGACCTGCCGCTTCCTTCCTGAGAAAGTCAGATAGGGAGCGTCTGGAGGCCCAGACTCGAATCTTTGACATAAAGAAGGAGTGTTTCGTGCCGGACCCCGAGGTGGAGTACGTTAAAGCCAAAGTCACCATCAGAGATGGAAACAAAGTCACTGTTGAAACTGAGTTTGGAAAAGTAAGTTTGTAAGATATTTACACTGACTGAAGTGGGAAAGTAGATGTGACACTGTGAACTTATACTTTGATGACTTTTACGGCAATTTAAATTGAGATATTCCCTATGGTAAATCCTTTCAGACTGTGACCCATAAGGAGGAAGATATCCATCCTCAGAACCCGCCAAAGTTCGATAAAATTGAGGACATGGCGATGTTCACCTTCCTCCATGAACCTGCTGTGCTGTTTAACCTCAAAGAGCGTTACGCAGCATGGATGATCTACGTGAGTAATGACTACAGATCTACCGGTCGTCCCACTGTATGAAATCATAAATCCAATAAAAAAAAGAGTTGTTTTATGTGTCTTTGTCCACAGACCTACTCTGGGCTGTTCTGTGTGACTGTCAACCCCTACAAGAGGCTGCCAGTGTACGACCAGGCTGTGGTCAACGCTTACAGAGGAAAGAAGAGGAGTGAAGCTCCTCCTCACATCTACTCCATCTCTGACAACGCCTACCAGTACATGCTGTCAGGTATGTTTAGCTCTTTGTATGTCATTTCTGATGCCCATCCAAAAGCGTAAAGATAACTGAACACTGTCTTAAATCTTGCAGATAGAGAAAACCAGTCTGTCCTTATCACGTAAGTAATTCATAAAAGTAACGACTCATTCCAATTTCAATAGCAGAGTTCGTGTTTTGTCTTTATGACGTGTTCACATGTTTGTTTTCATTCGCAGTGGAGAATCTGGTGCAGGGAAGACTGTGAACACCAAGAGAGTCATCCAGTACTTTGCCAGCATCGCAGCTGTTTCTGGCAAGAAGGATGCTGCTCAGGAGAAAAAGGTTGGTTTGATTTGACATAATATGACAAGTATAAGAAATGAAATGTTCTGGCCTAAGTTTTTGCATCTAATAAATCCACAGGGCACCCTGGAGGATCAAATCATCCAGGCCAACCCTGCTCTGGAGGCCTTTGGAAATGCCAAGACCATCAGAAATGACAACTCCTCCAGATTTGTGAGTTTTCCTAATTACTCATTTTATTAATGATACACTCCCGGATTTGGATATTGTGCTCAACAGTGCCCAAAAGCTAAATTTCCTCCCAGTCCACTGTTGATGCTTCAACCTCAACAGAGGTCACAGTTGAGTTTCAAAACATCAACAGAGAGTTTGGAAGAAATTAGGGGATTTTGGTTCATTAAAACCAAATATAGGACTTTATCTTTAAGTAAATGTTTTTAATGATTCAGTCTAATTATCATTTTCTTACATCTCATAGGGTAAATTCATCCGAATCCACTTTGGTGTAAGTGGAAAGTTGTCCTCTGCTGACATTGAGACCTGTAAGCATATGAGTGTGACATAAACATCTTTATTGTGCAGTTCAATATCCTGTGAGAATGTGACTATATCACATCAAGTCATTGTCATTTTTTGTCAGATCTGCTGGAGAAATCTCGTGTCACTTATCAGCTCAAGGCTGAAAGAGACTACCACATCTTCTACCAGATTCTGTCCCAAAAGAAACCAGAACTGCTGGGTAAGAGCTGGATGAAACATAAAAAATATTTGAACCTTAAGAAATGCCAAATGCAAACAGACTGACACTTTTTTCTTTGACAGATATGTTGCTAATCACCAACAACCCCTATGACTACGCCTTCATCTCCCAAGGAGAGACAACTGTAGCCTCCATTGATGATGCAGACGAGCTGATGGCTACTGATGTAAATGAAACATAGTGCTTGTTAAAAAAAACTCCACACATAAAGTTTCACAACTAACTCAAATGTCATTTCTGTTGTTTAAGGAAGCTTTTGATGTCCTGGGCTTTACCCAAGAGGAGAAGAACGGCATCTACAAGATGACTGGGGCCGTCATGCATCATGGAAACATGAAGTTCAAACAGAAGCAGAGGGAAGAGCAGGCAGAGCCTGATGGCACAGAGGGTAAAGGGTCATTCGCACAATAAAGTTTTCTTTTATTCTCTTAAAACAAGAAGTACAATTACCACCAATTCATACCCTTCAAGGCAAAATAATATAGCAAATGCTTCTCCAACACAAAATCCATTACAGATACAGATAAAGTTGCATATCTGATGGGTTTGAACTCTGCTGACCTCATCAAGGGCCTGTGTCACCCGAGAGTGAAAGTAGGCAACGAGTGGGTCACCAAAGGTCAAAATGTGCAGCAGGTAAGGTAAAAATGCAGGCACTGCGCTGAAATTCATCAGGGATTTGAAGAAGAATGTGAGTTTAAATGTTAATGTAATTTCTTGTATGCACTTATCTAGGTGAACTACTCTATTGGTGCACTAGCCAAGTCAGTGTACGAGAAAATGTTCTTGTGGATGGTGGTGAGAATCAACCAATCTCTGGATACAAAGCAACCTCGCCAGTACTTCATCGGTGTGCTGGACATTGCTGGATTTGAGATCTTTGAAGTGAGCATAAAAAGGTTTTATGGAGTTATGAGTATGAAATATACACTTTCTCTAACCTTTCTCTTTGAATGTCTTCCTAGTTCAACACATTTGAGCAACTGTGCATCAACTATACTAATGAGAAGCTGCAGCAGTTCTTCAACCACCACATGTTTGTGCTGGAACAAGAAGAGTACAAGAAAGAGGGCATTGTGTGGGAGTTCATCGACTTCGGTATGGACTTGGCAGCCTGCATTGAACTCATTGAGAAGGTTGGTGCAGTGTTAATTTGGATTTCGGAATGAATGTAACACATGTAAGCTATTCTTTGTGAAAGGTTTGCGTGCAATTAATTCCGATCAATTCCTTCTTTCAGCCCATGGGCATCATGTCCATCCTTGAAGAGGAGTGCATGTTCCCCAAAGCCAGTGATGCAACATTTAAAGCCAAACTGTATGACAACCATCTGGGTAAAAGTCCCAACTTCCAGAAGCCCAGGGTTGTTAAGGGGAAACCAGAGGCTCATTTCTCCCTGGTTCACTATGCTGGTACTGTTGATTACAATATTGGTAACTGGCTGGTGAAGAACAAGGACCCACTGAATGAGACCGTAGTTGGACTGTTTCAGAAGTCCAACCTGAAGTTACTGGCTGTCCTGTTTGCTGGTTATTCTAGTGCAGATTCAGGTAAGGGAGCTTTGACACACACTCATTTTTCATTCTTGAATTGTCCAAAATATCAAGAAGAAAGAAAATGAAACTTACATGTTTACAACTTCTATACAACTCAAGACGCAGGAGGCAAAGGAAAGGGAGGAAAGAAGAAAGGTTCTTCCTTCCAGACTGTATCTGCACTGCACAGGGTAAAATATCTCTAAGGTTAGGTATATGTACCAAATGTGGTAAATGGGACCTGTTAATATTCATTGTCTTCATTTACAGGAGAACTTGAACAAACTGATGACCAATCTCAGGTCAACTCACCCCCACTTTGTACGCTGCATCATCCCCAATGAGACCAAGACTCCCGGGGCGATGGAGAATCCTCTGGTCATGCACCAGCTGCGCTGTAACGGTGTGCTGGAAGGCATCAGGATCTGCAGGAAGGGATTCCCCAACAGGATTCAGTATGGAGACTTCAAACAAAGGCAAGACAAGCAATGTTTATTTATTGCTCTTTCACAAATCTCGCAATGCACTTGGACACAACCTCGGTGATGTAACCTGGGGTTGCTGGGCGTTTTGGGTCTTTCATCATCAAACACCCTCGCCTATGCGACCAGGCCGGGATTGATCAGGTCCTAACTCGTGTTGGTAGCGTGTGTGGTCCACGGGCCTTGAGCCACAGTTATCTTTATGCCTTTTCTGTGGAATCACTTGGTGATCTTAAGTGCTGCTGTGGGTTCTCCCCTTCCTTAACAAAGCCAGTTTCCTTCCTTGTTGGGTGGAGTTGTTTGCTGCTGATAATCCCTGTGCGGGTGGCACTGGCCATTCCCCTCAGCACCTGGCCGTGACAATACCTGTAGTGCCCCTCCCCCATGGCCTTTGAACAACAACTCAAGATGCCCTCCAGTGATCACCTTCCCTGGCAAAGTGGGCGTGCTTGAGTGTCTACTATTTATTTGCAAATGCATTCAATAATTGTAATGATGTTATGGTTGTATGATTTCAGATATCGCATCCTAAACCCTAACGCTATCCCTGACGGACAGTTCATTGACAATAAGAAAGGAGCAGAAAAACTTTTGGGCTCTTTGGATATTGACCATGAACAGTATAAACTGGGACACACAAAGGTTGGTTCTGTTTACAAAGAGGAGGGTTCAATGCTGGAATAAATAATTGTGCCGAGGAGAGGTAACAAAAAACTTTCTGTGAATTTCAGGTGTTCTTTAAAGCTGGTCTGCTTGGTGTTCTTGAGGAGATGAGAGACGATCGTCTCTCTCTCATCATCACAGGAATTCAAGCGAGATCCAGAGGAATACTCGCCAGACTTGAGTTCCAGAAAATTGTTGAGCGCAGGTTGGTGATTACTTCTAAACTTTACTGTAAAAAAAGGCAATGTGAGAAATGGATTCAAGCTTACAGATGTCGTCTACAGGGATTCCATACTGGTGATCCAGTGGAATGTGCGAGCCTTTATGAGTGTCAAGAATTGGCCCTGGATGAAGATGTACTTCAAGATCAAACCTCTGCTGAAATCAGCTGAGACTGAAAAGGAGATGGCAAACATGAAGGAGGAGTTCATGAAGCTCAAAGAGGCTTATGCTAAATCCGAGGCCCGAAAGAAGGAGCTGGAGGAGAAAATGGTCACACTTCTCCAAGAGAAGAACGACCTGCAGCTCCACGTTCAAGCTGTAAGATCGGTCATTCAGTTTATTTAAAACGTACAGCAATGTACTTACACAAATGTGACGAATAACAAAGTTTGTTAAATCTACTGTCTGCAGGAACAAGACAATCTTTCAGATGCTGAGGAGCGCTGTGAGGGTCTGATCAAGAGTAAGATCCAGCTAGAGGCTAAATCCAAAGAGCTGACAGAGAGACTGGAAGATGAAGAGGAGATGAATGCAGAGCTTACTGCCAAGAAGAGAAAGCTGGAGGACGAGTGTTCAGAACTCAAGAAGGACATCGATGATCTGGAGCTGACTCTGGCTAAAGTGGAAAAGGAAAAGCATGCCACAGAGAACAAGGTAATGAAAGCAGGTATATTTGTAGGTTGTCAGTGCCAAACCCACATAGAATTATCACCAGACTGCAGTTCTTCTCAGCTCTAAGAAACGTTTTAGCGTCTTTCAGCTCATTGTTTTGGTTTTATAGTCCACAACTTTCATGGCTTCTCATGGCTTCACTTCCGACCACAGAAGGCAACTGTTTTCAGCACAAAGGCAGCTGTTAGAGCAAAGAAGATACATGTATTATGAAGAATGTTTCTATATTCCTGACATCGACTGCGATCTGTTTTTGTTTTTAAGGTGAAAAACATGACTGAAGAGATGGCAGCCTTGGATGAAATCATTGCTAAGTTGACCAAAGAGAAGAAAGCTCTTCAGGAGGCTCATCAGCAAACGCTGGACGACCTGCAGAGTGAGGAGGACAAAGTCAACTCACTGACCAAAGCCAAAACCAAGCTGGAGCAGCAAGTTGATGACGTGAGTACAATAGTATTTGCGACTAAATTTCAAGTTCTGGAGAGACATATTATGGGAAATGTTTGGAATGTGTTGTATGTTAGCTTGAAGGATCATTGGAGCAAGAGAAGAAAGTGAGGATGGATCTGGAAAGAGCCAAGAGGAAATTGGAAGGGGACTTAAAGTTAACCCAAGAAAATTTGATGGATCTGGAGAATGACAAGCAGCAGTTGGAGGAAAAACTCAAAAAGTATAACTAATCTTTTACAATCACAAACACAATGCCCATTATGCAACAACAACTCATTACTAACTTGAACCATTTTGCCATTAATTGTAGAAAAGACTTTGAAATCAGCCAGCAGCTAAGTAAGATTGAGGATGAACAGGCCATGGGTGCTCAACTCCAGAAGAAACTAAAGGAGTTACAGGTAACTGCACAAACAGCTTTTATCTCATTATCTTCATTATTTGAATTCCTACTCAAACTTTATAATCATATGATGGATTTTTATCAAGGCTCGCATTGAAGAACTGGAAGAAGAACTGGAGGCAGAGCGAGCTGCCCGAGCCAAGGTGGAGAAACAGAGGGCTGACTTGGCCAGAGAGCTGGAGGAGATCTGTGAGAGGCTGGAGGAGGCCGGAGGAGCCACTTCTGCCCAGATAGAGATGAACAAGAAGAGGGAGGCCGAGTTTCAAAAGATGCGCAGAGACCTTGAAGAAGCCACTCTACAGCATGAAGCTACCGCTGCGTCACTAAGAAAGAAAAACGCAGACAGCGTGGCTGATCTGGGAGAACAGATTGACAACCTGCAAAGAGTCAAACAGAAGCTGGAGAAAGAGAAGAGCGAGCTTAGACTGGAGCTGGATGATGTGGTGTCCAACATGGAGCAGATAGTCAAACTTAAGGTGAGGCAAAACAAGAACAACTCTTCATTGAACGCATGCTTTCACATTTTGGGATTTTCTTGAGGAGAGTTACATGAGAAGATTGCCGTCACTCTCATGTCTCTGCGGTAAATATGAAGCTACGGCCTGCGACGGGTTAACTTGGATAGCACAAAGACAAAATGTTGTTATATTTGGGCAGAACCAGGCTAGCTGTTTCCCTCTGTTTGCAATCTTTCTGCTAAACTAAGATAACTGGTTTCTGGCTTAAAGACATAATATGCAGAAAATAATGCTTGGGTCGTATACATACATTCTATGAGTTACATATTAACACGAATCATTTAAATTAGACCAACCTGGAGAAAATGTGCCGCACTCTGGAGGATCAGATGACAGAATACAGGACGAAATCGGAGGAAGGCCAGCGTATCATCAACGACTTCACAATGCAAAAAGCAAAGCTTCAAACAGAAAATGGTAATCAGTTCAACAAACACTCACATGGAAGTGCCGTTTCCACTGTTACTGATACCTTTTAGCAAAACATCTCAGAAGATTAGAGCATGCAGACCCAAGAGTTACAATGGCATTATGTTAAGTAAAGAAAGATACACCAACTTGATATGGGGGCTGACAAACCTTTGTTTTACAGGTGAGTTTGCAAGGCAGCTGGAGGAGAAGTGCTCTTTGGTCTCTCAGCTGACCAGGGGGAAGCAGTCTCACACTCAGCAGATTGAAGACCTCAAGAGACAACTGGAGGAGGAAGTCAAGGTAGTTCTTTAACTGCTTTTTCAAATACAGAGCCTGATGTCTACTTGCAAAAAAGGCTTGACCTCATGTTTCTTTATCGAAGGCCAAGAATGCACTTGCCCATGCAGTGCAGTCTGCTCGCCATGACTGTGATTTGTTGAGGGAGCAGTATGAGGAGGAGCAGGAGGCCAAATCTGAGCTCCAACGCAGCATGTCCAAAGCAAACTCTGAGGTGGCTCAGTGGAGAACCAAGTACGAAACAGATGCTATCCAGAAAACTGAGGAGCTGGAAGACGCAAAGTAAGGATTCAATCAATTATTGGCACGTTATATAGATCCATCTTGAGACAGTTCCCTACATTGTACCATGATATTCCCATTTTATCTCTGAGGTAATGATTTTATTCTTGCATTGTTGCCATTAGGAAGAAGCTAGCTCAGCGCCTACAGGATGCAGAAGAAGCTGTTGAAGCTGCCAACGCTAAATGTTCCTCCCTGGAGAAAACCAAACACAGGCTTCAGGCTGAGATTGAAGATCTCATGGTGGATGTAGAGAGATCTAACGCTGCTGCTGCAGCTCTTGACAAGAAACAAAGAAACTTTGACAAGGTAATGACGTATGAAATGATAATTATACTTTAGTACAGAATAAAGTTCTGAATGTATAAATTGAACATGTGTACAATTTCATAACATAACATAATTTAATGTACAATTTTATAAGGTCCTGGCTGAGTGGAAGCAGAAGTATGAGGAGTCCCAGACAGAGCTGGAAGGTTCCCAGAAAGAGGCTCGTTCTCTCAGCACTGAGATGTTCAAACTGAAGAACTCTTATGAAGAATCTCTGGATCATCTGGAGACCATGAAAAGAGAAAACAAGAATCTCCAACGTAAGAATATATAATTAAAACATAATTTACCTTCAAACATACACGTATAACAGTGGGAAGGTTGTGACAATAGTAAAATGAATGAATATGCACAAAACAGAGGAAATTTCGGACATGACTGAGCAACTTGGTGAGGGAGGAAAGACCATACACGAGCTGGAGAAGATCCGCAAACAGCTGGAGCAGGAGAAGTCTGAGATACAATCTGCTCTGGAGGAAGCTGAGGTGAACAAATATAAAATGTTGTCTGATGTATATGCCATTGTTTTCATTGAACAAGTCACTGAAATTACCTTTCTGATGCTTCGAAGGATACTCAGTGATTTGCTGTTCTTTTCTTCTTTTAAACAGAGTTCCCTCGAGCATGAGGAAAGTAAGATCCTCCGAGCGCAGCTTGAGTTCAACCAGGTGAAGGCGGACATTGAGCGGAAGCTGGCTGAGAAGGACGAGGAGATGGAGCAGGCAAAACGTAACCATCAGAGAGTGGTGGACACTCTGCAGAGCTCGCTGGATGCTGAGACTCGCAGCAGAAACGAGGCTCTCAGGGTGAAAAAGAAGATGGAGGGAGACCTCAATGAGATGGAGATCCAGCTGAGCCTGGCCAACAGGCAGGCATCAGAGGCTCAGAAGCAGCTCAAGGCAACCCATGCTCACCTGAAGGTACTGTAGAGGCTATACTTGGTGTCTCTCTTCTTATAATTATTGAAAGAAAGGATTTAAAGATTTCCAAAAAATCTTTCTGAACAGGACGCGCAGCTGCAGCTGGATGATGCTCTCCGTGCCAATGATGATCTGAAGGAGAACATTGCCATTGTGGAGAGACGTAACAACCTGCTGCAGGCTGAACTTGATGAGCTGAGGTCTGTGGTGGAACAGACTGAGAGAGCTCGTAAACTGGCTGAGCAGGAGCTGATGGATGTCAGCGAGAGAGTTCAACTGCTGCACTCTCAGGTACGTACGTCAAACCAGTATGTCATGGTGTTTGAGTATATTCATGTTGCATACTAATGTTACAAAAGGTATTCAGTGTACATCTATGATTCTGTGCAGAACACCAGCCTGCTGAACCAGAAGAAGAAGCTTGAGAGTGACACAGCTCAGCTTCAGAACGAGGCTGAGGAGGCAGTGCAGGAGTGCAGAAATGCCGAGGAGAAGGCGAAGAAGGCCATTACCGATGCTGCCATGATGGCAGAGGAGCTGAAGAAGGAACAGGACACCAGCTCTCACCTGGAACGCATGAAGAAAAACATGGAACAAACCATCAAAGACCTGCAGCACCGTCTGGATGAAGCTGAGCAAATAGCCATGAAAGGTGGCAAGAAGCAGATCCAGAAACTGGAGGCCAGGGTGAGTATCTGTAACTGCCACTGTGTTGCCCAACAGCACCGGCGTATGATACGATAAACCTCCTTCTGTAACTGTTCTTTTCAAGGTGAGAGAGCTGGAAAACGAGGTGGATTTGGAGCAAAAGAAAAACACTGACTCAATCAAAGGTATCCGCAAGTATGAGAGGCGCATGAAAGAGCTCACCTACCAGGTACACGCCGCAGAAACTGTCTCTATGATAAAACATTCACCAAAAGATGAAAGGTTGTGCTTTAGCGATAAATATTTCTCGTGTACTAACTTAACAGACGGACGAGGACAAGAAGAATCTGAGCCGTTTGCAGGACCTGGTGGATAAGCTGCAGCTGAAAGTTAAATCCTACAAGCGAACTGCAGAGGAGGCTGTAAGCAAAAATACTACACCTTCATTTACTGAAATATGGTCCATTTAATGAGCTAGCTCAGTAACAAGTTTCCATACTCCTATCTTGATGTTTTAGGAGGAACAGGCCAATGCAAATCTGACCAAGTTGCGCAAGTTACAGCATGAGTTTGAGGAAGCAGAGGAGAGGGCCGATATTGCAGAGTCTCAGGTCAACAAGCTGAGAGCAAAGAGCCGTGACACTGGAGCGAAGGTCAGTAATCATTAAGAATAAAGCAACTTTTAACTACATCTGGGAATCATGCAATGCAGAGTTTAATGATTTGGCAGGAATTCAAAAAATCTGATTATCTCACTTTTTTTTTTCTTCATAGAAAGCACACGATGAAGAGTGAAGCCTTCAACAGGATCTTCAAATATATAGTTGGATTGTAGTTTTTTAGTTTCTTTATTCTCCATGCAACATGAGCGAAATAAAGAATAAATGAATGCACCACTTTGTTCACGTGTCCTCTATTGGAAAGGGATTTCCAGAAAAGTGAATCACTGCACTACAAAGTACAAATGGAAAGTAGAGGATACTGTGAGGTATTATCTGTAATCAGAACTTATGCAGCACCTCCCGACAACAGTATCCAAACCACAGCATTGTTGCTTTTCATGTTTCGACATGAGAACAGCGGAAGAGTTCAATCCTGCTCCTCTTTTTGCTCAAAACAGCTGCAAGTGGTTGAGACCTGCTTATAGTATTTAACTCTATAATCAAGCTATTGCACACGTGATTATTGTACTAAAAAAACTCCAAACGTAAACCAGCAACTGAGGTGAACTACACTCAGCCACCACTAGATGGTGAAAGAGCTCAAACCACAAGAATTTATTTCTCCATAATAATGGACAAAAACATTTTCAAATATCTTTTATTTTGAAGGAGCAAATCTGTCCAGTGCAGTGGTTAATGAACATCAACGGGTTAAAACATTATTCAGAGGTACAAAATCACTTTTGCAAATATCGTCAGATTTAATTATTACATCTAAAATAGATTTCTTACTGTGCAGCACATTCAATACTTACATACTTATTACAGTTTAAGTACACAGTAATACAGTGGAATAAGGCTAAAGGGAAGTAAACTGGAACATATGAATTGATTGCATGTTGAAATTACAAAATAAAAAAACAATCAAATGCTAAAAAAATGTTTAACTCTCCATGACAAAACTAGTCCATTTATTGTTCGGTCAAAGCTGATAATGCTGTCATGTGCATTTTAGGTCAAATACTAATCATTTCAAGTCTGCATCATTTGTACTTGGGTTGTTGATTTGTTATACCATAAAGCAAGAATGTAACTTCAGTAGATTTTACACAAGAAATATTTCTGTGGGCTTTACGCACATTCAATATACAAGCCAAGTACATCCGGCTAAATTCCCAAAGACAAAACGAATAGCCTATTGCAGCCTTGTAAAATACTAGATAAGCTCTCAGTCAGCCTCTTTTATCAGCTTAGTGCCATTAAACAGTCTTTACTCAGAGAACCCAGGGGTCTGGATGAGGCTGCAGGATGGAGGAAGTGTTGCACTGTTGCAGTGTGACCAGTGCTGCACTTTTCTTATGATAAGATAGGACGGAAAAACAGACTCAAAATCATTGCATTGAAGACGATGACACATGCTGCGAAGCACTCAGGCCTTCGCCTGTTGATGTCATGGCTAATAATACGAAGCAGATTGTATGGTCTCAGTGTGAATGTTTCTCTGGTAAAAATCATACAGTGCATAGAAAAACAAGGACACAAAGTCCGCTGCCATCAAACATACACAGGCAGCAACAATTTTACAACTCAATCCACCCAGTGTGATGGATGTTTTATCCAACCATCACCATAACAGTTTTTGTGTTGTCACAGCTAAGAACATAAAGGGAACACCCAGCTGAATAATGTGAAACTGTCGAAGCCCCACCTAAAGCAGACACTATTTAAAGTAGATAGCACCCAGCAAAGCACTGTGATTAATATGGTCATTAAAATCCACTTTCTTGCAGTGGCCTTGGGCACCAAATCTTCTGTCATACCGATACTCAGCATACCTTTTCACTTATGATGGCATGTAAATAATGCGACGGGACACCTTGCTGGTTAAGGCTCGATAATGTGACATCAAGCAGGAAGCAAGAGTGTACCCAACTTGTTAAGCTAAAAACACTCATTTAACACACACATACATCCAAAAACATTAGTTAGTTTAAAATACATTTATTTATAAAATAGATATATTAAGACTTTAGATCGCCACTGTGCAAATAAAACCAAGCACTGTATAAAGCACTATGTAATGTTTGAACTCAAATGTTAACATTCAGTAGTATTACATTTCATCTCCGAATAAAAAACAAAACAACAACACTTAATAAACTATTCAAAAACAACACTAAGAAAACAAATCTCCTTGAAGCTTACAACATTTGTTGATTGCTGTATCTGTACCTGCCCAGGGACTGCAGATGGACATTAGCTTATAGCGAAATCTGTCATAATTCATCTCTTTTCTTTTTGAGATTAATGTTTTTTTTTTTTAATGCAATGTCCTTGTTTAAAAAAAGACTAATAATAATAATTTACCACAATTCATTTCAATCTTCAAACATAGAAAAAAACAGATGATGGAATATCACATGATAGCACATTTGTCAACTTAACCTCAGCACTTATTGTTAAGTAGCAGGATGAAATGCAAACCGTATGATAAGATTTATGTAAAAACTATAACTTTACACAGTAGTTTGATCAATAAAACAACTACAAAGATGTACATCCCTCATAGATACCATGCAACTGTCAAAACCATAAATGTTAAACAATGCAGATTGCAGATCTGCAGTCCTATACATTATAATCTTTAAACCTATGCTGATAATATCATGCTTGCTCATTTAATGAGGTTTTGACATAACAGCAACCACCACTTCGGAAAAGCAAATCATGCAGCAAATAAACTGTCCTCCCATCTACTTTGTGACAATGAAAGAGCAGAGAACAAAACACAGGAGACAAGCAGAGAAGGTCACATAATAGATGTTAGCCCATCTTTCTTTATAATGAAGTCCAGGATCAGAGACTTGACAGAAGGGAGGATTTAAAGCAATTGTTCTGCTTTCACAATTCGGTCTCTTTCTCTTTTTCTTCAACTTCATCTGTTTCTAAGTAATATTCATCATCTGTTGTCGTGTCTGAGCTGCTGTCTGAAGACTCATCAAAGGTGCTAAGGCTGGATACATAACCTCTGGAGGGCAGAAGCCCTCTGGAGGACTGGCTGTCCACTTGCTGTGATAATCCTGATGAGCTGGGAAAGCTAGGGGAGGAAAGGCTGGGAGGCTTGGACATGCGTCTGGACACTGGGGACAGGGGAGGTGTTGGAGGAGGGGTTGGAGGACCCTCTGTATCCCATGCTAAGTGACAAGGGTTCATATTAGGGCTCCAAAGGCGGGCTGGCTTTGAGGTTGTAGTTGTTAAAGGTGGAGAAGCGGACACTTCTGAGCTCCAATTTGCCAAGCGCCTAGTCAGTGATCGAGGAAGAGATCTCGATCTCATTTTACCAGGATCGCTGTTAAAATACGACATTCGACAGTCCTTACTGGGTTGGCAATCATATTCTGTGGTCCAATCAGGATTAACAGACCACTGATCCAAGTCCTTACCAGGGCCTTCACAAGGCAAGGCAGATTCTGAGAGGTCACCCACACTCATGAACCTGGATCCAGTGGAGATCCGACCGGGCCCTGAGGGTCGACTTGACAGTACGGAACACACAGAAAACGACCTCCCAGGCTCAATGCCATACTTCAAGTCTGCATAGGAGGATGCCAAGCATTCCTTGTCCTGTCCTGGACCTGCACTTGGAGGACCAGTGGATGCCCGGCTTCTTCTTGAACCCCCCAGGCTAATTCCCTCTCCTGGCTCACATGTCGAGGGTGATTCTCTACGACGCTGTAGCTTTGGGCTATAGAAGACATTGTCGTCTGTAACATCCGGTAAGGTAAATGGGGAGACAGGGGAAAGAGAGGAGAAGGGGGAGAAGGGGCTCCTGGGGCTGGATGTGGACTTACTGAACAGAGTAGGATAATCATCAGAGTGGTTAGGGCTCCTACAAGAGACAAACTGGTTTGATTGTTTATAATCTATCCCATCGTCTTTGTAAACGTCAAATGGATGCGTTGTCGGGCTGTGGATTATAAAATGAGGTTGGATTTGACTTTCCATGAGTTCTGCACAAGCATTTTGCTCGTCTTGGTCAGTTTCTGGAGTTGATTTGTCTGACCAAATGTCAAGGTCATCTCCTGCCATTGACCTCCCAGCAGCTGAGCGGGGTATGATAGTGTATCTGTTTTGTGTCCATCTATTCATATCCTCTGTTCCCTTTTCATTGTCCTCCAGCAGCATCCCTTTCCCCTGCTCTTGCTGCTCTAGCTTTTTGGTACTTTCAACAGTAATATCACAGACGTCACTTGATCCACTAACAGAAGGTGTTTGGGAGGCTCGCTTCCATTTCCATGGAAACAATACATCATCATCAGACCGTCTGGTGCTGAATGTTTGTCTCAGTCTGTTAAGGACCTGGTCCATTTTGTTATTAGTCCTGCTGGCCCTCTCTGACTCTGACCCTGGCAAACCTGAGTTTGGTGTGCTGACACTTTTCTTCAGTGCAAATCGGCTTCTCTTTGGGCTTTGTTCATTGTTGCTTTCCACTGAAAAAAATCTGCTTTTACCCAGTACACTCTCCTTCATTCTTCTGTTAGAACTTTCACTAAGGGGCTGACTCTCTGTTGAGCTGCTGCCACTGGAGCTCTGATCTGAAGGACTACGTTGTTCCCTAGTAGCTTCCTTACTCTGCACTCGGTTTGACTGTTGACATAACTTGGTCTCCACAGAAACCATGTCTGCGGTATGTTGCAAAGGTGTAGGTGTGGTGTTCTTTGGGGCAGCTATAGCTGCATTTACTTTAGATTTATTATTGTAAACCAGTGTCTCAGTCGCACATGCTAAGGAGGAGTTGAGTGCCTCATGAAGTCTGTTGTCAACAAGTAATATCGGACCATTCTGGCATTCTTGGTTCCTGTTCTTACCGTAATTATTGTTGATTTGATCAATATCTGAAACCCTACACTTTGTACTTCCTTGGGTGGCATTTTTGTTTTGGAAAGACAAAGATAGGGGCTGGGGTTGGTTGACAGGTGACAGAGTGGGTTTGGACGTAGGCAAAGTCATGGCTGCAACTGGATTAGTACGTATGGCAAGAAGTGGGGTAAAATTTGACCGAGACTGTTGGAAGAGGGATGATCTGGGTATTATAGTCTTAGTTTCACCCTGTGTTGACCTGGTAGACATGAGAGTGGAGTAAGGTGGGGAGCTATATCGAAGTTTATAACCACTTGAAAAGTCAAGCGGGAGGGAGAGAGGAGCAGAAGAACGGTACTGAACTGTGCCAGACTCCATTGATAGTGTCCTCTCATGTCTGGGTGTGGTTAAGTCCCGTCTTCCCTGGTCAAAGATCATAGTGTCACTAGGTCTTTGCTTAGACCTCTCTAGCGCTCTGGAAGCTGAATCAGTAGAGTCAGATGATAAAGATCGATACTTCCCTCCTTTCAACACCTGTATGCAGGTGGTCTTAGGGCTGGAGGAGTAAAGAGGAGATGTGTTTGTGGTCTGACTGCTTGATCTTAGAAAGGAAAAGATGGATGGATTATTTACACTTTGTGGGGAGCTGGAGGGAGATAGAGGGCTCGTTGGGACATGAGATGGCTCTGGCTTCTCCACCGGGACAAGCTCAGGATGCTTCAGATTCACCGAGTCCTCCCATGTTACTCGTCTCACTCGCTTTCCCTCTACACGGGGGCGCAGTTTCTTTCGGTCACTTTCTGGGCTGCTTGAGAATGCCCTTTTCTCCTTAGGACTAGAAGTGTCTGAGTAGTTAGGACTGGTAATGATAGGGGTGGCAGGGGGGGTTAAGGGAGAAGAAATAGTGATAGTGATGGGGGAAGATGTAATGGCAGGAGTGACAGGAGGAGTACGGAGAGGTGGGCTAGGGGCAGTTGTGGCTGCAGGATGGCTGGCAGTGGTAAAAGAATAGCTGGTGGAAGCAGTGGATACAGGACTGTAGTTTGTTTTAGAGGTAGCATTGACTGTGGGAATCAGGCTGGACACAGTTTCAGGGTGGAGAGGCTTGTCAACAGAAGCATAGCTTCTTTCAAAGCCAAGAGGTGTGGCATTGGCTGTGTTGGTGAATTTGTGTGTTTGGGAAGAAGAGCCAGTGTATGATGACGCATGAATTTTGGTCTGTGAAGCAACTGGATGAGAGTTAAAGGAGGAACTAGTTTTAGTGTTTGGGGTTAGGGGAAGACCAACGGTAGTTTTAGAGGTAAGCACTTGACTATTGACAGTGTTGGTGGTAGCAAGAGAAAGAGGTGGTTTGGTAAACTTTTGACAGTTCTTGTTGTGTGAAGCTGCAAAGGTGCCGTTTTTGGATGTACAATGATTATTATTGTATTTGAGGCTGCTCTCAATGGGTGTATTTGAGCTCTTGGGATTTAGCAAAGTAGGTGGTAATTCAGTTACATTTGCTGTAAATGAACTATTATTTACATCATGCCTATTGAGATCTTTAGGGTGACTCAGTGTTGTTTGCCCTGTAGCTCTGCTAACTTTAGAACTAGTCAAAACATCGGGTAAGCCATTAGGCTTTTGTGGTTCACTGTTGTTCAAATTGTAGCCATATTGCTGTTTGAGAAGCCTGTCTGATTCGTGGTCAGGTGAATCCCCAGCATTTCTTTGTTTGAGATTGGGAGTTCCTCCCTGGGTCTTCATAATAAGGTTCATGTTACCTTTGTGAACTGACTCTGTTGTGTTATTGTCGTCTCTGTTATTGAGAATTTGACGACAAAATCTTCTGTTGTCAGTTGGACTTGGAGAGGCCAAGTCTTTATTATTATTGTAGGGTGGAACAAAGGGTGCGTTTGGGTTTTCTTTGATGTTCATTGCATCATTGAGGGTTAGAGGGGACCTGTCTTCCTGAGTAACTTTTTTCCACCAGGAAGTAGATGTCAGGGTGGTCCTTCTAGGGAGGGACTGGGT
This sequence comes from Bovichtus diacanthus, assembly GCA_943590825.1. Taxonomy (NCBI): domain Eukaryota; kingdom Metazoa; phylum Chordata; class Actinopteri; order Perciformes; family Bovichtidae; genus Bovichtus; species Bovichtus diacanthus. The sequence goes on from CALSBV010012432.1 coordinate 2,345,737, forward strand.
TTTTAGGAGAGCAGACCGGTCATATGGGGAATGTCTGGGTGAAGAGGCAGAGCTCTCGGAGAATACGTTTGTATTTTTGTCTGAACCCCTGCAGTTCTCTTGCATCTCTGATGGTCCTCTACTTGGAAATGCCGGCTTGGAACATAAAAGACTGGACTGAGTCCCATTCATTGTTTGAGGTTGTTGGGAAAAGGATGTGTCGTCCATGTCTTGGGATGACGTCGTGGGTGAAGGTAAAGAGAAGCGTGTTTCAAAGGTGTTCCTTTCTCTTTGATTGGAGGATAATGGAGAAAGGACAGGCCCAGTTTCAGTTGTCCTATAGGAAATGGACGATGGAGAGAGGACGGGCTTTGGCCTTTCTTGCACATTGTTGTTGAGAAAGGTTTGAGAAAGGTGTGTTGAGAATAATTTTCCATCTCGATGACTTGGTGAACTGCTCAGAGGCGAAGGATTTATCTCAGAGAGCGTGGAGGCTGCATTAGAGTTCCTGCTGTTTGAGTTGAATCTTCTTAAAGACAGAAGTAGACTGCTGGTTATTGGTTTTGAACTTAAAGATGACAGTCCTCCTTGAGGACCAGTTTGTTGATTCATCCTTTGTTCATTTGGGTCAACAGAGAGGGAAGACATGGGAGATGCAGCTGTGGGTACAGGGTTGGCAGCACCTGCATCCATTTTTCTATTGTCTATCCTTCCAGAGTTTACATCCAAAGAAACAGTCTGAATCATTTTTCTCTTAGATTCACAGTTCAAGCTTGCAGGACCACTCGCAGTTGACCAGCCCACTGTATTCCTCCTGGTACCCAGACATGGTACCCTTGATTGGGCTTGCGATCCACCTGAAAATGACCTGTCCACAGTCTCCTGAAAGTGTTCATGTGGACTGTTTGCCCCTGTTTTTGTCACATCCTGTAAATTCCACTGGGCTTCCAAATTGCCTGTTCCCTCAGGTTTTTTGGTCCGTCTTAGTCGGCCATTCCAGTGTGGGGCAAGAACAGTTACCACAGTGGGAGACAACATGGTTCTAGTAGGGTTGGATAATTCCAGGAGGTCAGTATGTTTCCCAAGCTTTGAATGTTCTTTTATATCTTGTTCTAACTCAACTGATCTAGTGCCAGTTCTTGGTTGTGGCCCACATGGAAGTATGTGTAAGCCATTGTACTCATATGGTCCAAACTGCCCATTTGAGAAACTGTGAGTTATACTCAAGTCGCTGGTAGTCTCCAATTCATTGCAAACGACTGTGATAACCTCTTCTTTCTTCTTGGCTGGAAATTGTATCTTTTCAGATAATGGAGATTCACTGGCTACCTTTATAGAGGTGTCTGGTGGTGATGTTTGCCCATTAACCTGTTAGGACAACAAGAATTACTGCAAGTCACAAGATTTTGTCTACACATTTTTTTTTTTTTTTGCCATAATTCCATAATTTCAAATTAATTTTCACATCGAACAATTCATACGACCGTGCAATATCCCACTTTAGATTTTTGTATAAACCTAACTTTTCATATGTCAACTTCATATCATACCAATGCAAATTACTTGCATGCCTAAGCAAAATGCTTTATGGCATTCACAGTAAGTATGTAACAGTGGCCTGCTATTTGACTTGCAAATTGTGTGCTGTCAGAGGACAGAGCTTTGCTAAAGCTTCTGTTCCCATGGTGTAGCTATTTAAGAGATTTAGGCCTTGACAAACAGGTTATTTTAAAAAGACGTGAGATTTCCAAGGACACACACACACAAAAGCACACACGCCCTATCCCTTCAAACACTTAAAATAATAATCAATCCGATGTTTTCAAGGAGTACACAATGCCACTTACTATATTATGATGTTCCACAGAAAATTACGTCATGCAGGTTTTAAAGAATTCCACTGGCTATTAACTTGTTGTCTTAGGTACTGTAATTGGTTGGGAATATTTTGGATTAACTGGAAATAAGATAGATTTGTTTTAGATAGTATTCTACATTGTAATGATTCAAGCATGAACCCTAAAACATTTAGATATTAATGATCAAGATTGTGGTTAATTCTTACCTGGCAATTGCTGTTCTCAGCCCTTTGTGTTTCAGTTAAACTGGAAGAACAGGAGAGAGAGAAGACATGAAAACCATTAAGCAAAATAGTTAGGATTACACCTGTAATTTAACTGTAGATTGTACAGTATGCAAGAAATGTTACAATTACCCTACATATGAACATTAAGGTCTGTTTCCTTAAAACAAAGAAATTATGAATATGGTTGCTTTGGAGCTTTTTTGATTATGTATTAGTTGCACAATAAAAAGAGTTACAGAAATATGCGTCATTAGTGATATTGCTAGATGTGTTAGGTACATAAAAAATGAAGACAGTAAAAAGAAATATGACAAAACAGTTAATCATTGAGATGACATACTTTTTTTAGGAAAGAATGCCTGTGAAAAATGTTGGCCTTCAATGTCGTGTATTGTGCAACGTTTGAGTTTGAGATTCGGAAAGTGAGCTTCATTTGTTAGGTAAGGTTTCACACAGCAAGACTACGTCAAGATTAAGACCAATCCGCTAAGAACATGATAATCAAGGTGTGAAAATAAACCGTTTCGTAATTTTATTGCAGATATAACAGTAAAAGCTTGAATAAATGATGTAATATCACATTTCATATGGCCACACCCGGTCTTCCTGTGCTCGACTGTAATGCTTTTGTGTGAAACATTTGAGGGATTAGAAGTCTCACATTTGTCACAGCTATGCTGATCAACAGGCAGGTCAGCATTCCTCTCCTATGTCTCTCTCTAACTCTCTCTTTACTAAACAGTTTTATCACTCTGCACTAAAGTCACGTCTCATAAGCATTTATGAAAGCACTTACAAGGTATTTTTATGGTGGACACGATAACACATGGATGACAAGTGGGCGTAATAACATACACACATGAAGAAAGATATCTATATAAGGGCATGTTGGATGGTATGAAAACAGGCAGGTGGCTAGCAGACACTTAAACGGGTGTGTTCCGTCTTGAGACAATAAAGCAAGTTCAATCAATGACCTCTATTGATAAGGCTATTGTATTCAAATAGGCATGCAAATATGTTCAAGGGGAACTGTACAGCACATGTTCAAACCAACTTTCTCCGCCATACACAATCTCAAAAGAAATGATTATTATGTCAAATCAGATTATAGTCAAACAAAAAGTTTAATATTTCCCCCCCAGAGGAGAAGTCCAACTTAATATGACCTCCGATTGCCTTGTACTGCTGACTCGAGGAAGGAAGTACTGCCACGCAAAAAGTCAGCCGACACGTAAATGATTTGTGATAAGGTATGTAAGGGAGAGAAAGTCTGGCTTCCTGACAGAGCGGCAAGAGCTTCTCATCTCCCATGTAGTGTGAAGTTACAACACAAACAAACAGGTACACACTGTTAACTCGCAGACAGACAAACACGCATAACATAACACAACACGCATTTCCGACCTACTCTTAGTGGGCACGCGATTAGGTGCGCTTCCTTGTTTATACAAGGAGCTGACGGTTCTAGATAGTGCATCTCAATCTAATGCAAACAGTGTTGAGTGGTTCAGTTACTGTTTGACTAAATGCTGGCGAAGGCTTGTGATTTTAGTGACTCTTAGATGTTGGTCTGTTCAGTTCACCAACAGCCCAGTGTTGGCAAAGTTTAAAAAAGGAAGGCAAGACTCATTTAAGATAGAAGCCGTTAATGAATACACCACGTCAAATATACATCAGCACTGAATTTCATTAATACTTGTCTCAAGGTAAATCTATTCCTTTCTTTTCTTACCTGTGGAGACAGGGGGCTAAATTCTTCTTGAGAACGAGCTCTGGTTTGTCAAAGCCTGGATTTCGGGAGAGTCTGAGGAAGGCGCAGGAGGTAAATCTGGGTCCAATGGGCTTCTGTGTCTGGAGCTTTGAGTCACCACAATGAGCAGCTTCTTCCTTTCTTAGTCTGTCCGCCCTTAATATTAATGCTGTAATAGAATCAAAATAGGAGATTTTGTTCTGGTCACTGCTGTAAATTGAAAAGGCCAGATAGATTACTGAAGTGTACAGACATACTTCCTGTATATTAAACGTTGTGCACTTGTCTGATATGCGTGTGTGTGCATGTCACCTTTGTGTGTTTCTTCCTGTCCGATGGCTGATTGGTGATGCTGCTGTCCAGTTGGCGTTTCATCATCATGTTGATTTTCGTGCTTTAACCTTTCACCCAATGTTTCATCCTGCTGTTCTCTAAGACAAACACCAGAGAAGTTGTTGCAATTAATTTACGTTCATTCTAACAATTGACTAAACAATTAAAAGGAATGCAAGAGATTTGCCGGTTCTGGCCTTTATATCGTACAGCCCCAAAATGAATCAGCCGGGGCAGTAAGCGCCTTGCTAAAAGGCTTTTCAACAGTGGGTAAGATTAAGCTGGATTTATGGTCTCATGGGTAATGGCGCATTTTCAGCGGCTTCGTGCGTATGCTCCATAGCTACGTAAGCCCTTCAGTAAATGCAACAGTCAAGCTTAAATGTTACCCATCCAATTTCTTAGCCCAGAACCAAATTGATGGCTTTCCAGTTCAAAGTAGGGCTGCAACTATTATTTTCATTATGCTGACTATCTCAATATTTAAATCATTAATCATTTTGCGGATAAAAACGATAGTGAAAAATATAAAGCTAGAGTCCAAGGTGTCTTTCATTTATATGGTTCATCATCTAAAAAGGAACATCTAACAGCCATGCTTCATTTGAGCAGTTATACATCTCTGGACTGATAAGCAGGAGTTATATAACATTTCCACTCTGCTCACTCCACACTTTCTCTTACAACCCAAGCTTAGAGCTAACACACCCACTCACAGTCACTAAAACATGCACATTTGCTGCTGCCAAACACTGAACCCACACTACTGTGCGCCAACTGCTGAGCACGATGATGACACCAGAACAAAGATTGGGGGGAAAATAGCTAAATATGAATGTAGGTGTCACTGCAACCTTTGTTTAAAAATAACAATATTAAATGACAGCAATGGCCTGTCCTGGTAGATTCCAGGATCACTTTCTCTCTTTTTAATCTGGTTCAGCAGTTTGTACGGAGCCAGGATTTGTGAGTGATCACAAAGTGAAGCATTTTGATTTTCTTCCTCGACCTTTCTTAATAACAAGAATTATCTCTGCCTCTCCCTACCCACCTTGCCTTCAGGGGTGACTCAATGGCCTCATTAGAGCTTAATCAGAGTTTGTCTATTATATAAAAGCCTGACATGACATGACACGCGAGAGAAGCGGGGAGAAATATGGAGAGGGAGGGAGATCTTCATGCTCTTCAACAGTTACTTCAGTGCCAAGGCCTACACGCCTTCCATGTGGATGGTACGAAGTGTTTTTATCCTACCTCTCCCTGAGGCATCACAAGAAATCAAAGCACACCCGATATTAGCGCTTGGAAAGTTGAAGCTGGAAGTGATAAGCTTGTGATGATGGAGCACGAGAAGCTGCTGTTTAGCTCACACGACAGTCCTTGGTTGCACGCGTTTTCGATATCTTTCATATTATCTACATTATTTGATACACCGATAGCTCCATGGTCACGTGTTCACCTCTCCATTTTGTCCACTTAAACTAAAAATAAATAAATAAATAAAATAAAAATAAAAGGTCAATGGTTCAGTCTTTAAAAAGTCAGAAAAAAAAAAAGTGAAAAATGCCCAACACAATTCTCTACAGCTCATATTAAAACCTTCAATTTTTCTTGTTTTGTCCAATCCAACGGACTAAAAGCGTTTTAATCGTTTCAGCCCGAACAGCATTTAAATCGTGGAGAAAGCAGATTGTGGTGGATCTGTGGCTGCAGCTGAGAATACATACAAGACGTATTGATCCAAAACAAACAAAAACAAGCAATTTAAATGTCAACTTAGGCTCTGGAAAATGTTCAATAAATCCTGAAATTGTATAAACCAAAATATAAAATCTGTTGATAATCTGAAACTAATATTGAAATCTATGTATCGGTCTCTGGTTGCAGCCTTTTTCTGCTAGTTTTCAACTGTTACACTTGCTGTGACTCAGGTTGGTGCGAAAGTGATGCATGTCGGCCGGTTGTAGCTGGAAGGTTATTGTGACCAATACAATACACGAGGTCATGTCGAGTCATGTCGTTTGTAATTCTATTTGAGCGCCAAGTCCCAAGTCCAAGTTGACACACACATTTCTTTCTTTTTTTTTTTTTCCTCTATCAAATCATAATTAATTTTTTTGTTTCAAGCTAACTGAGCTACTCATCAAAATATTAGGTACCTCCTAGTAACGGCCGAATAAACTCAAGCAATACTAGTATTACCAGTTGGGAATCACAGAAAGAGTTGATCATTTTAAAAAATAATTAATGGTTTTAGTCATTCTCTAGTTCCAGCTATTCAGAAGTCAGGATTTTCTGCTTTTCTCCGTTTCATATCATTTTAAATGCCAGTTCGGGGTAAAGGAAATGTTAGGGGCCATTTCCTACCATTGCACAGACCTAACGATTGTTTGAAAAGAATATTTGACAGATTAATTGATAAAGAAAATAGTTGTCGGCTCCCAGCCCTCCTTTAGAGGACTGGTTTCGGTCAAATGTGCTGTGGAGAAAGGACATAATATATAATAATAAAGTATGGATTTTTTATTTGTTAAAAATGTTTCAAAGGTGAACATAATCTTAGGCATAAGTGGCCTCTAATCTTATGTTGAAAAAACGTATACAAACTGCCAGATAAATGCAGCAGTTATCTGAGCTGCGTCTCAGTTTGTATTGATGATTTGCAAGCCGATGAATATTTGTTATCTTTGCAAGGCTCTGCTCCATTACTCAGCGTGTCTCATACAAGTATGTTGGTGTTTTCTTCACTTGAGGTCAGCCTCGCTGTGGGTGTGTGCCCATATCTGCCAGCTAAAACTTACATAACGACATGGATCCAGCCTGAACTCAAATGTGGGTGTGTGCTCAACACTGACAAATACATCTAATGTTCAAACCACTGCAAATGATTTACAACAATAACTTCTTTTTAAGATTCATCAAAAGACAACTTAATGACTTTGCAATGTGGTAACAAAAAAGATGTCCCGGACAAAGTGCGACTTGTCCTGTTTGCTACCACACCCTCGGGGTCTGTCAGACTTCCAGGGGAGGTTTATCTTTGAGTGTATGGATGGGTATACAGTAGATTTAGGGTTTAAGGGTATTAGCGGGAGGATGTGCAGATAATCAACAGAAGTAGGGCTCTGGACATGCACAGACAGCAACTCTACTGCAGGCCTGCATGTGCATGTATGCGCCTGCTAAACCACTGAAACTGAACTAAAATACAACTTGGTTTACAAAATCTGGATTACACTAGTTACTTTAGTGGAGGACAAATGCACACACACCAATACAAATGCAGGCTCAGGTATGCGTGCAAGGTATAAATACATACATACATAATGAATTCACACATGATTCACGATACACAATAGCTACAATAGGCTCAGTTCAAAAGCTACACGTCCAGAATCTGCTTAGATATTTCCTATATTCAGGTGAAGTTAACTCCAGCCAGATGCGTCAAGGAGTGAGAAGCATGTCACACCAAACCTTATTCAAAAATCTGTCAATTTGCGTAAACCAAGACATGGATAACATCATTTTAACGAATCGTTAACAGCAACCTTACACCGACACGACACATGTATTTACACATAAAACATATTTTAGTCAAGATTCGACTGACTTCACAAGTTATTGACGCTTCCTTCTGCTGTCAAACACAGTATGGTTGACAGTGTCGAGCAGGGAACCAAGTGTGAACTGTTAAATTAGTGCACAAGCTTAACGCCGAATTTACTCAAATGAGTTCATGGATCGTGAGATGTTTTCCATTTACCGTGGGAGACGTGTATCTTCCCAGACACGCGTTGAAACGTTAAACATAGCGATTTACAGACGCAGTTCGGCGCTGACTTCTCCTCTCTTCGAGATAACTGCTTGCATCGCGGTTAAAAAGTCTCCAGAAAGCAAACGAAGAGGTACAAAGTGCGTACCGACGTTTAGCAGATCGATGCGAAACCTACTAAACACAGGAGAATGACAAAGTCGCTGGTAAAAAGCTTTAAGGACATGTTTGACCCACCTTGCAGCTGTAGTCCGTGTGGTGTGTGCTGTGCTGTACAGAGACGTAGCTGTCTCTCCTCCTACAACTCCGAGCTCCAACTCTCCTGCGTCACTTGTTGACATCCTATTTTAACCGGTTCCGTAAGTCTTCATTATTCAGGCTGACTATTCGGCGAATGCATTTTGAAGCATTTAGTAAATCATATACAGAAACTGACCTGCAGACGTACAGTTTATCTCATCAATGTCACTTTGGAGGTGAAAGTTCAACGCCTCCTGTCAAACAGGTGAGCGGAACAGGAGGCTGCGTTCCTTTCCAGAAAAGTCCCCTCTGCTCGTTTCCTTCTCAGGACACTTAAGCTGCTTGGGGATGGTGCAGTTAATCAATACAATTAATTGTTGCCTCTAAAAAAAATAAAGACCAACTCCCAAAGCTTTTAACCAGCTAGAAAGAGCTTATTACCCCAAATTATAATCAAACTTTGCAGATTTCTTACACACTCCTCCATAAAGCACACGCTGCACATATGTCGCAAGTCATAAGCTCATGCAAGTATCTGCTGCACACTAGGCATCACACACCAGTCATAATTCCAGAACAAATACAATCAAAAATATGGCCTCGGGTGCTTTCAGATTTTTGATAGATTGAAACAATTGATTTAAACAATTCTTCAGACCTCAACTCCAGCAGTAGTGCATAGGATTTATTTGATGGCTGTGTGCCATCTAAAGGCAACATGGGAAAATATTTAGCGAACATGTTTATTTGTACTTGTTAAGCGAGGTGTGCACATTGACATTTGTTATTGGTTTTATGTTTTGATAAGTGGCACACCCTTTCAGGATACTCTGCAGGAGCTTGTATTTCTCAGAATTAACAACATGACAATGGTTTTCTATTTTGCTTCATGAAAGATGCTGGAGAATATTTCACGTCCATCAGACCATGCACCCTCAAACACCTGCCAGCGGCTCTGGACAGCTTCGGCTCAGTTTCTGCAGAAAGAGCAGTGGCCTCTTCCTGTTCTGAAGAGGAATTTTCTACTTTAACTTATTTGCAAGGAAGCGTTGATAGTGCTAAAATCGAGAGGAAAATGTCACGCAATCACATGGGTTTTGAGGTCTTATAGGTTTCGGACATCAGATAACCATGGTACCATGCTGTTACATGAACAAGTGTCTCAATAATGTACTTACACTGGATGGAAATGTAGGCTATACAATTGTTTACTGTCACAACAAGGCTACAGGACAACGAAACAATAAAATGAATTGTAAAATCATGACCTAAATCATACAAAATCACCAAATTAGCTGCCTTACGTGATCCACTTTGTAGACAATAGGAAGTTTAAATAACATCAGATAACATCACTAATAACATATTTTCCATACAGCCTAAAGAAAAGATTCACATTTTCCCCAAATCTGTCCAACCCTTTTATTGGACTTAGGCAGTCTTAATCGAATCCAGTTGGTATCGTCCAAATGTAGTCTTTCTTTGTACGAAACACCCTCTTTGTGTTTCCTTGTTGAACTGCAGTCGTATAATAACACAAAGAGGGATTTCTGTACTGAAATGACTGTAACTGTCGATGAGTCCCATCTGATTTTCTCAAACTCAGACTGCTGCAGCCTCATATTAACTTCAGAAAGGTTACAGATTACATTTCCATCAGTCACTCTTTTAATGTGCATGTACAACACCTGGTTACCGTGTTAAAACAGACTTGAAAAACAATGAACCTCTCCTTTAATGAACTCATTCCCTTGGAATTTCATTCATCAAATAACACTTATCCTATTGGGTTTTTCCACAAATCCCAGATATAATTGAATTATTCTGATTTACAAATACACATGTAGTCTCTAAGAAGAGTCAAAGCCCTTTTCACACTAAACAGTTCCAGGCTAAACATTGGAGCGATGAATTGATATAATTTAGTTGGATAACAAGAGGCCTATGAATCCAAACGCAACCCAGCCTTTTTTTATTTAATCTGGGTTTAAATGATCTGAGCTGTTGCACTGAAGGCTTAATGTTTTTCAGTACTTTCAGTTTCTTTTGTCTGATCGAGGTGCAATTCAAAAGTAAACCAGACGAGGTCAGTGTTGCTTCACAGAAGAAAAGAAAGCTGCAGCCATCAGCTCAGTGGGGAACTTTAAACGCACACGATCTTAAATCCTAATTACGTAATAATGATATTAAAAAATAGTAACGTAGGCCTATATGTTTTATTAATATTATTTTGAATTCATTTAAAATGATTTAAAGGCGTATAGCATTATATAGCATCATTTACAATAAAATGGTTATAGGCCAACATTGACATGACAACGTTCATCTGAGTTGTGTGTGCTTGTGTACAGATGTGTGTTATAATAAAAAAAGGGATGGAAAAGAGACAACGCTGTTAATTTAAACGTTTTTTATTCATGCATGTGCACTATAGTTTCCTATGTCACGTTTAAATGTCTCCAATTCGTGCAGAGAATGATAGGGATCCAGTCTGCGCAGCCACTCAGGAAACATAATCCAGTGTCAGTGCTTTGTAGGGTCCCTACCGTCCTCCTCCCCCTCTCCTCCCCCTCCTCCCCCTCTCCTCCCACAGAGGATGCAGGACAGTGTGGAATGGTCCTGACTCCTGACGGCAGACAGAAGTGGCCGCGAACATCTCGAGGACCGTCAGAAATCACGCTCTGGGACCACATTTCTTTTGTTGTTGTTGTTGTTGTGGCTTTCCCCCTTCAAATCCTTCCCTCGTTCCCTTGACTCATGACAGCATGACGGAGCGTGGATTTGCACATTTTGGATGATTTTAATAATGGTTCGCTTCAAATGTACATTTCCACGGAGCTGCTGCTGAGGTTTCATTCAAAGTCCGACTGGATTCTCACAGCGTGATGGATACAAATGAGTTTGCAGTACTGAAACTTTTTGTTTTTGGGATTTTGGGTGAGTATTTTAGATTTGTCTCTTCTCTTCCTTTACATATTTGATTTGATTCATTTGCAGATCGCATGTTACCAGACAGTGTGTTATTAGAGGTAGACATATCGTCATCACACAAAAGCTCCTGCTGTTTCAGGAGTTTTTGCCCACTTCCCCAATATAATCCGATGTCCAATACAGCAGTAAATCTTCCATGCACTCAAGTGCTATTAATGTACATACATTGCCATGCTTCTCTCTATCACATTATGTCTCCCTGTGTCAGGTTGTGCACATAATAAGCATTGGTAAGAATTACCAGGGGAAATCAATCACATCGCACAGCACATGCTGTAAATGTGGATTATACTGCACCATGGCACCATGCCCCAGTAGACAGACCTGACCTATATCGTGGCCAATGGGAATTTCTGAATCTGGCTCATTAGCTGGTGGTACAAGGATGAAATGATGTATGAAATGATGTTTCATGTGTGTGACTGATGAATCCACTTGTAAAACGTAAACACTAGTTGAACTGTTTGTCATGATTTTGTATGTTTGTGTGGACTCTCTGGTGTCTCGCTCCCTTTTAACGCCAGAGTAACTCTGGGCATTGATTGAGATTAGTCAAGCATGAATCCAGATAATCTGCTGTTTTTGTTTTGAACCCTGTTATCTATAACTGCAGTAGCTATGCACGCAGAGTCGAGGCTGTGACTCAGTTGTGAAGAGGAGTTCAGATATTGAGCTGATGTGCAGCACGGTGACTTTCTGGCTCGGCTGGTTAAGTAGGCTGAGTGCTCTTAGTGAGCAGTTGTTGACCTGATATTTGGTCTTGGTGCCACCTGGTCTGACACTGATTGAAATTATCTGTTTTCTTCCCATGTGGATACATGAGCAAGGCGATATAGGATTTCAATTTCAAGGTGTGTGGTTGAAAAGGACTTCGAACACAGCTGCTTGTCTAGAGGGATGTTGCTTCACCTACAGCGCCTCTGAAAGGCAGGTACACCTAAAGGTGGATGAATCAGAATAAGAACCAGAATCACCTTTATGTGTGCACATACAATGAATTGGACTTTCTTTTTCGCATTGCTCTCAATGTACTTACACAGAAATAGACATAACAGCTAGGAACAAGGACAACATATATATATAGCGTTATACATATAGTAGACGAGGTATGATGCGGTCCATGTGGTCCAACACCTTCAGCCTGGACTCTCCTGGTCTCTCCACGTAGCAGCTGTGGCCCTACAGCACTGCAGCAGAAAACTAGTCAGATGGTTTTGAGAGTCCATAAATCACACATTTCACTGCAGGTGCTGCTGTCCGAGCAATTATATTCCCACGATGTAAAGACATGGTGGTTTCCACTGGCAGCTCTTGTCTAGACTTAAAGAGTTTCCCGTCAAGATCCCCAAGAAGAAAGGTGGAGGTGCGTTCAAAGACAAACAGATCGCTGTGATTTGTTACTTTCAGGTGAAGGCCAGTGTTGTTGCTGCAGCGCCGCAGAAAAAGGAGCATCTGCTTAACCCAATAAACAGCTATCCACACACTCTCACATGAAGGGAAAATGCCCCGGGGTTCTTCCGTCCCACTGCTATCTGAAAAATAAAATTCTTGTGAATTCTTTTAGTTATATGCTATTCATAGACCGTTGGTGAGATGTCGATGCTCGTCGAGCTCAGTTCAATGAACGCGCTCGATTCCCGTACGCTGGGCAGTTTCCTCACACATGGATGTTGTTATACACGTCAGAGTGTTTATCACCTGCACATGCCAGAAAATGAAACGCTTTCAAGTTTAGTAAACAAGTCGAATCATTTGTTACAGGAGAAAATGTGATTCAGACATCAGGAAAAGGGCTGATTGTGTCTTCAAACCAAGGCTGTGCAACTTGCATTAACGATGTGATCAGTAGAAAAGTTTACATTAGGATTGTTCAGCCTAAAGGAAGCAACCAAATCCAACAAAACAAACAAGTACAGTGTATCCAAAGCCTGATGTATCTTATTTCTCTGTGTCATAGATATAAGAAATAATTAAAAACACAGCAATGAGCCTCACAGTTACACTCTGCGACATGTTCCTTCATTACTATCAACGCGAGGGTCTAAGGGTCGAGGTCAGCATATGTTGTTTTGTAAAACCCCTTTAGGCAAATTTGTGATTTCATGCTAGAAGGATTTATAAATAAAATGTACTTGACTTGACTTAACATCGCTATTGAGTTAAAAGCATGTATTTCCAAATTTGGAAAAATAGAATTGTTCCTTTATGGGGTCTCCTACTTACAAAACACATGACGAAACACATCCTGAGAATATTTATCTTTATCTTTAATATTTAATTTGTCGAGGCAGTAGATTGCACTTGGTTTGTTTTGCCCTGCTGTAGGCTCGTCCCACGTTGTACCCACAAGAGTCAACACGTAGAGTTAAAAATCATTGCAAACATGCTTTGTGTAACGCAGCCCACAGGTACAATATGATGCTGATTCACAGACCGTGTTACAGTTGAGCTTCCTCTATAGCTCAACTACAGTGGAAGCATGTTAAGAGCGTTATTAATCTTTCATTTGCCCGTTAAAGATTCACCAGAAGGGTTTTTAACTGTGTCTCTTCGCTCATCTTGGTCATATCAAAGTCTAATGCTGAGGTCTTACTGACTCCAAGTCGCAGAGTGTGTGTCTCATTATGCACCATATGGTCAGCAGATTGCAGAGGCATTTTATACTTTATAGATGCGTCTATTAACTCCATGCTTATCCATCTGACCGCTCCTTATTTAAAAGTTTCAGTAAAAAAGGTACTAGACGCTTCCATCAGTTTAGATTAAAGCTCATCTCTTTGTGGAAGCACACTGCAAATTATGTTGTCACATTGCAAATATACTTGTATCCATTAATAGCAATTTTGATGATTGATTAATTCAAATTAAGTAACTTTTTGAGCAAAATGGCAATACATTTTTTTTTTGTGCCATTGTTTCAAATATGTGCCTTTGCTGTTTATCTCGTGTTCTATGACAGTAAACTGATTTTCTCTCAGGTTTGGACTGTTGGTCGGACAAAACAAACGTTTTAATCAACCTGGGCTGGGAAATTCTGATTGCCATTTTCTTTCACTATAGAACATATTGATTATTTGAGAAAAATAAGTAAGAAACTGTACTTGGCACAAGGATGAAAGCTATGCGGTGGTCGCTGCTGTATATATATATATATATGCTTCAACGTCATACGTTCTTAGAAATATTGCAAATAAAACGCAATCATTCGTATGACAGCTCATAGTCTGAGGAAGACGCAATAGGGCAGACGTGCTCCATCTGATCTAATTTGCAGAAGACGTCATAGACTGGTAATGGCTCCTCAAAGGAGCAGCACGAGGGCCGAGTTTCAGGAGGATGGTAGTTAGTTGTCCCGAGATCTGACAGAGAGGTGGTTTTCTGCCTAAGTGACGGTCAGATTCCCTATAACAGAATGGAAAAGGTGGTAATGAGCTCTATTAAACTGAGCTTTGAATTGAAGGTGTAACTGATGACTGAAATGACAGATGGACAGACTGAAATTAGCTTTGATGATTCACATTTTTTGCGTGCGGCCAACAATTATTTTTCCCACTGAAATGAGTTCCAATGACAACAGCAGACACATTGTAATGACTCGAAACTGTCGGACAAATTGAAGAGGAAAATACTCAGCATCTGTCTCGGGTTTGCCTGTTAGGCAGTAGTACACTGTGGGAATCAATTGATGGTTGATTCCTTAAAGCATGCTGAGATTGACCTTTAATTAATACGCAAGCAGCCTTTTACATTGAGAAACAGATCCGGACTCATGTCGAGGCGTTAAGACTGCTTTGGTAAGTGAGAGCCCTTTGTTAACATGTTCTCACCACAGACAGTCTGCAACAGATTTAAGAAGTTGTAAAAACTTCACGAGGATTATCCGGAGAGTTCTCTGGCAGGGTTCATGATGCTACTAGTGTTTCGTTTCTTTGGAGCCTGTCAGTCAGCTTTTAGTGTTGGGCAGTAACTCATTACTCACAGACTGTGAGGAAATTATTAGGGGAGAAGGGGGGTTTAGAAAGCTTAGGTTTTTCTTTTCTATTTTTGAGTGAAGTCACTCGTTTGTGGAGTTAGAAAGAGTTTACCAGAGCTCTGTAACCTGCTTGAGGCGACCTCAGCATATCTCTAGTGTAAAACACCTGAAGTTAGCTGTCGATTGTTGGTATTTACCTCATAACTGATCAGCTGGTGCTTGTTGCATGTTTTCTGCTTTTACTTGTGTTAAATACAGAAGCCGCGATGTGTAGAAAGAAGGCTGTAGAGTTGTTTAAAGGCATATTCGACAGAGCTGTGCTGACTAACGGAAATAACAATACATGTGACTGATTACTTTTACTGTTGAATCATTTGTAAAGTAGTGTAATTACAATAATACGTAATGAGCAATTGATTGCGTATTTCAGGTGTAATGTGTTTTAGCACCAATTTGCTCTATAAGAAACACACCTACAGCAGTCACACAGTGTACTTATTCATGTATGGACCTTGTAATGGTAATGACAACGTGAGCGACACCAAATTAGCAGATGTTACATTTGGATTCTGTTAGTTTTTAATTAATATAGTGGCGAGCAAAGAGAGCACATAGTTCCACAAAAGGGCTCCTCCAGTTCTCTCTGGTATTGGACCGTAACAAAGATGTCAATGAAGGGCTTAGATTCATTAATGCCCTTTTAGCACTCCCGTCTGGCCTCACAGTCTCCGACCCAGTGTTCCAATTTGAATTTATGACTCTGTCACAGTGTCTCTGTTTCCGCATACCAAACTTTCTCACTGTCTGTCTGCCTCCCTCTTTGCCTCCTCTGCTGTCTTTACTCTTTTGCCCTTTTGTCTCTCATACAGGCTGATGAATAGCATGTTGGCACTTTCCTGACCGCCTCCAAAGCAGAGGTCTTTGGCACTGCAGGTCAAACAACTGACAGATATAAAACCTTTTATACTCAATTCCTCTTTATGCAATCTGCTTTTTTTTTTTTTGCTGGACTTTGGCTTTTATCACACAGATCAGGCCATGGGAACGTAATTAATGGCCAGAACAAGTTGACATTTTTATAAGCGATCGGGCTGTGTGGAGACTGCACCACTCACCGGGCTGTTTACTGCCAAAGGAGGCAAAAAAGTAATCAGGTGTCCTGCATTTGTCATTGAGCCCAGTCCGAATTTATCTGAGAACAAAAAGTGACCCATTTTAATTAAACCGCTAAATTTACAGCTTTGTCTCTGTGTAACCATGCAACTGTGACTCCTGTCGGAAGCATTTTGTGTTTTTCTTAAAGCCTGCATGAAGTGGATAATTAATACACGCCATGATGTTCTTCCAAACAACAAATGTTTGCTTTTTATTGGAGGCAAGCGTTCCACTGGAGCTAATTGTTGTTGATGTCAGAGGGGGGGTGAAACAGAGTAGCTTTTGGCCATGTTTGGCTTTCATGTTTGTGAATTATACACTTGTCTGGAGTTGAAGAGAAGTGCATGGGGAATACTGATGAAAGCCTGAATTGCGTTGCCTCTGTAATGCAATTTTTCCGGTTAATTATCTTTGCTAACGAAGAATGATTGAGAATTTATATGTGTGCTGATACCGCCAATTCACAGTTTTATAATCGCATTCGTGCTCCTTATCTGTCACCGACAGCCTGCGCTGTGCATCTGTGTGAACACACAACTGTTTATGCTCATGGGAATACACTTTTTCACAAAATAAATGCTCAAAAAAACCCCCCCCCCTCCCCATCTTTAATGACAATATTTCATTTTGATGCCCCAAACAAAATGTTCATGAGACGTTCAGTGCAGCAGCTGCAGCGCTTTCACAAACAAGCCATGATAGCTCATAGACAGATGGGTTTCTCTCCGCAGGGGCCTATTCTGCTGAAGCTTTGCTGTAATTTCCCTCTCCACATGGTAAATGGACTGCATTTATATAGAGCCGTTATCCCAAAAGCCCTTTGCAGAGTCTCATATTCACCCACGACATGCTGTCAAACCACCAACCCTGCAATCACAAGCTGACCTGCTCCGCTGTATATACAAATGGTGTAATAGGTTTTTTCTCTCCGGAAAGTCCCCCATCATGGATTCTCTCTTCTTCGCCATTGGCATTTTATTTCTGTCTGTCTCCGTCACTCCACCTCTTCTCCTCCCCCCCTTCCTGCTTTTGTTTGCCAAGTACCCCTTCGTCTTGAACATCTGTGTCATTCTCCAGTCTCCTCTTCCTCTCCCTCCTCCTTGACCCCTGGACCCCCCCCCCCCCCCCTGGAAGCCTCCCCCCTGACAGCTTGGATGCTTCCACTCAGGCCTGAGAGAAGGGAATATCCTCCTGGCTTTATCTTCTACTGCAAAAGTAAATAAGTGATACTCTATTTCTATGTGGCTTCATTTTATCCATGAGAAGCCACTTTTGGATTGAAATGTAATCAGTGGCAAAGTGCACTAAACCATACGATTGATATATTATGCCGTATGAGTGCAATATTCACCCTCAAGATTTGCCTCTTGTACTTTTTCTCCGAAAGTCTCTCTTGTTCAGTCTCTTTCACAGAAATTCTGAATTAATTTCTGTTTGCCTCACCCGGCACATCCGCTGCCAGCTGAATAACAATCACTCATCGGTCAATCACTGTGGCCTTTACTGACTGTGAATCTCACGGGCTTCTTTTTATGAGCGCTGTGTGAGGATAAAAACTGATCGCACGGTTTCCACTCTCGGTTTTCTCATCTACAATGGGAAGTGTTTGCTTGGGTCTAAGTGAAATGGCTTCAAAACTAAGCTGAAGACATAAAAAAAAAAAAAAAAAATGCACTCTTTTGGTGCCTGGCTGGGCTGTCGCTCCTGGGGCTGTGGGCACTTTCAGAAATGTGGGAAACATCTGAAGGCTGAGGCTTCAGCAGCAGCAGACAGCTGGTGGTGATGGCTGACTGAGGGAATATTAATATTTAAAGTTGCAGCAGCAGTCCTCTCAGTCTGACACTTTAAAACGATGTTCCTAATCTGTAAACTTGTAGTATTTGTGGGATATGAGCTGGAAAACGTGTTGAAATATTTATTATTTACATATTATTATTAAAGAAAAAAAAGCCTTATTGTTCACTTTCATACGACCCGCTGGAAAAGTTTTTAATAATAGAGGAAGATTTTAATTCTGACTACTACAAAGCTAACACAGCGACAATTAGAGTCAGAGACTTAGAGGATATAGAAGGAACAGAGACTGTATCATATACTGATTTTCTGTGCGAATCCACGAGTTTGCACTGGTAACCTTTCTGTCCTGATTGCAAAACAAAGACAATATACACGTTTTTTGAAGATATGGATCAAATGACTATGTACAATCCAACACAAGTCGCTTGTTGTGGAGAACCCACAAATAATTATCGGCCAACTTTGCTGTTACCCTCACCTCTGGAGCTTTTAGCGCCTTTTAGCTAGTTGTTTTGGTTTTTCGGCCTGCAACTTTATTTTTGGTTGAGTCTCACCGCTCTCATCAGCGTTATTTACAGATAGTCGTTTTCAACTTTTCATTTGGAACTATGTAGAAAATGGTGAAAACTGTCCCTTTAATATCAGCCAGTTAGGATAGACGGAGGGTCCTTCATGACGACAGAAATAGCTAAAATAGTTTTCCAAATATTTTCACTCTCTTAAGTTTTTATTAGTCTGTGCCACTGATATATATTACTGGCAATAACCCAAATGCTGCCCCCCCAAAATCTATTTTGGGGGATAGCAATGGAAAATAGCCATTTTTGGATAATAGTTAAAAAAAATATAAGCTACGGACACAAAATATAATCAGCAGTTTCCATACAAAGATAAGGGTACTTCAAAAACTTTTTTTAGTACAGCATAAATGTGCAGGGACCATGAAGACAAGATGTCTGCTCTAATAGCTTATTATTAGTTGAAACACTGACCAGTTTCTCAGACTGAGCAAAACGTTGTTCTCTGTTGTACAATATGTTCTGACACTGAATCTTTTGCCCCATATTGTTACTGAACTTTCTTCCCCCTCCTCTCATACTAACCTCGGACCAACAGGGATCTTCTCTCATAAACTAACGATGATACAAAGTGATTCTGTGACTTAAAGTGACCCGGCCAGGTCAGTGTTTGAATCCCGACAACATCCTCCCCTTGTTGTTTTGTCAGATGAGGACAGCCTGGTGGCCTCTCGTGTTGGCCTTCTTCTACAAGGACATTCATTTTCCTGTCAGAGAGCTCTACAGATAACTGACCGTCTATTACTGTCTGTCTGCCAAAGATTTATAACTGCTGGAGGATCAAACCACAGAGAAGCTTGTGAAATCCACGCGGTGGCTTGTTCCTTCTTGTCCATCTTGAATTGTACAGCTGCTGCACGTGTCGTTTCAATATTGTGTAATATTTGCGCGTTGGTTGATCACAGGCGAATAAAATAAGAGTACTGAGAACTGGCTGTCATTTATATTGCTTCAGAGCTCAACACTAATGGAAACTCCCTGCCTACTTATTGGCATCCTTTTCAGCCAAAGAGAAAATAAACTACCTCAAGGAGGAGGAGGAGAGATAAGCAGCAACATCCTCCGTGAAGAATGCAGGAAACACTTGTGTGTGAGGCTACAAATCATCTGATTGTGTTTAGTTATCATGCTTAATTTGATTAAAGTAATGATTTGAAGACTAATTTAACAGCGGTAATGCACATATACGTTACTTGAATCCTTTTTCTGCTTGCTCCCTGTGGGCCCACATCACACTCTTCATCACCTGACATTCACTTTAACGCTGCTCCTGCCCGCTGTAGTTAAAAGGCTTTCTATTCCTCTGTGTGGGAGTGAGAATATTTCTTAAAAGCCAGCTATCTACCTCAGTGACCTCAGTCTGATAACCTCAGTCATTGTTTGAAGAGCCGTGAATTTCTCTGGATCTTAGCCGTAACTTTATCCTTGTAAAAGCAGAAACAATTTTAAGTATTTCGGTGACATTGAAAGTTTATCTGGCAAACATAAAAAGAAAAAGTCCCTATAGCTTCTTTTTCTTATTATTGTGATTTTTATTTTTTTTTCCGTCTATATTCGCTTAAAAGTTTTGCAAAGAATCTGCTGAACGAATCCTCACAAACGTCTCATTTGACCTATATACTAAATAAACCGAGGTATCCATTTTATGCCTTTGCTTCCTTCTGGCCATGCAAACAAAATAAACATTTCCTCTGAAGTGTTGTGTTTTCATTGATCTAGCTTGTTTCAGTTGTTTTTCTGCAGATGCTGA
Organism: Bovichtus diacanthus; assembly: GCA_943590825.1. Taxonomy (NCBI): domain Eukaryota; kingdom Metazoa; phylum Chordata; class Actinopteri; order Perciformes; family Bovichtidae; genus Bovichtus; species Bovichtus diacanthus. The sequence continues at coordinate 2,366,147 of CALSBV010012432.1, forward strand.
AGACGGGGGGGGGGGCGGACACAAGAACTCAATGATCTTCAAAGCCCGAAGGTCAGGGAGTTATTCTTGCGTGCTGTTTGCAAATGAAATTGAGCCGGACATTTATTCAGAAATGCAGAGTTTACTTTTAAAGTGGTGAATGGCATAACTGAGGCACTGGACTGAGAAAAGTGCTGCTCTTGTTATTATTTTGTCTCAGGCTCCACACATCACCATCTTTTGTTCCATTTTCTCTCCATGTGCCAGTAGAAACCTCAGCTGATTTGTTTCTATCTGCTTAGAAAGACAGAAGAAGACAGACGGTGCAGCAGGAGAGAAAGAGACAAAAGGACATCTGATTTATTTCTCTAATTACTTCTCTTCTCTATTTTCTAAAATTAGATTTTACACACAGGACACACTGTTGCTGTAGGCATAGATGCAGAATCAGATAAGACCTTCTTCATATCCTGTTTGGGATGCATTATTCCATCGAACCATGTGTTTAAAATAACACAAGATTGCGTAATGTCATGAAAAGTGCAGCCAAATGCGAAAACGTATCCTCTCTAATCTAATCTGACCGTTATTACGAACGCGCTCTCTGCACTGGTACCTTCCTCTCCCGATGATGATGACGAGGCAGACCTGAAATAAGGTGAAGGTAATTAAAACAAAGGCCCTGCCACATGTGCCTATGCTTTAAATCTGTTTAGACATGGCAGGCAATTCATCTACTTTACTTCATCTTCTATTTCCTCTCATCTGTATTTATCTCGACAACTTAACAGGCAAGTGGCTGACAGCGTGCCAACCGAGCCGGCGCTCGACTGGCACGCTGTCAGCCAGCGTGTAACACCTTTAAACACCATGATTTGGTTTTCTTCTAGTTTGAAATAGCTCTGCTTGGCCTGCATAAGTCACAAGTGTAATGCTGCTTCAATGTAAGGCTACATTTCAGATGACTCTACAGGTCTAGTTGAGTCACAAAGATTAGTTTGGTTTTATCGACAATAGTTAACGATTACTGCTGATAGGTACAAGCATTCTGCACAAGTGGGAGTCGTTTTTTGTGGATTTTATGTGGAGGCTTGAAGGAAGCAATTAGCATCCTGCACTAATTTTAACCCCCCACATACAGAGAATTTAATGACTATCCTGCAGTATTGGCAACTCCTTCCTTCAGTACATGAAGGAACAAAACAAGACTTATTTACGTCAGTTTTATTACGTGTTTCTTTTAAATAAGAAGTTTATTCTAACATGAAAGCATCCTTTTGACAAGACTAGAGCCAATGCACAGTTTTATTCAAAGCCAGAGAAAAGCTAATTTAATGAAAGTTATTAAAATGTTAATTTGCCTACGATGTTCAGAACACTTTGATGTTGACGTGCAAGCCGTTTCCCCTTTTCATGATCATAATTGAATTACATTGGTTATTGGTTATATCACGAGGAGCTGGGCTTCATGCTCCGTCCACCGTGGCCAGGAAAGGCTTTATTAACGTAGTGAACCTCAGCTTTAATGAGCCGAAGTTCTCCGAGATGAAACTGCCTTTTTCTTTTTGAATGAGAGGCTGTTAATGAATTCACTGATGTCAAATTGATTTTTAAATGTGTCATTTACATTTTCTAACTAAAAACGCAATGTGAAGAACACAGACACCCATAATCTGTCTTTTACAAGACGAAGAACAAGGAGCAGAAGAAGAAGAAGGAGGAGGAGAAGGAGGAGGAGGAGGAGGAGGAGGAGAAGAAGAAGGAGGAGAAGGAGGAGAAGAAGAAGAAGGAGAAGAAGAAGAAGAAGAGGAAGGAGGAGGAGGAGAAGAAGAAGCAGGAGGAGAAGAAAAAGGAGGAGGAGGAGAAGAAGAAGAAGAAGAAGAAGAAGAAGAAGAAGAGGAAGGAGGAGGAGGAGGAGAAGAAGAAGAAGGAGGAGAAGAAGAAGAAGAAGAAGGAGAAGGAGGAGGAGAAGAAG
>CALSBV010012432.1:2368200-2385700 GCA_943590825.1 Bovichtus diacanthus
AGAAGAAGAAGAAGAAGGAGAAGAAGAAGAAGAAGAAGGAGGAGAAGGAGGAGAAGAAGAAGAAGAAGAAGAAGAAGAAGAAGAAGAAGAAGAAGGAGAAGAAGAAGAAGAAGAAGGAGAAGAAGAAGAAGAAGAAGGAGGAGGAAGAGGAGAAGAAGAAGGAGAAGAAGAAGGAGAAGAAGAAGAAGAAGGAGGAGAAGAAGAAGAAGGAGGAGAAGGAGGAGAAGAAGAAGAAGAAGGAGGAGGAAGAGGAGAAGAAGAAGGAGAAGAAGAAGAAGAAGGAGGAGAAGGAGGAGAAGGAGGAGAGCTCAGCTCATGCAATTAAAAAAGTGCTTCTTTCACAGAGTTACTGCAAACACACTCGTGGTTTCAGTCACCGAGAAGACATTTGATCTGAACTCGCAGCCTCTCAGTCTGTGAGAGGCTATGAAAGTGATTTGTTGGTGATAAAAGCTCTGTGCCTTTTCTAGATCATATACACAGAACATATGCACAGACAGACTTTGCTGTGTGTACATTTTAAAGCTTCACTAGCTTAATTGTTTTGGTTTTAAGGCCGCAGCTGAATAGTTCGGGTCACTCTGTGTTGTTCCCAGAAGCAGGCAGCCAGATGTGTTTTCTTAGAAAAGTAAGCTAAAATATGTGTCACTGTGGGGCTTAAAGCAATAAATGTATATTTTATTGTCGGTAGTTAAAAGGGAAGACTGATGGCGTCCTCGTGAAGCTACAGCCAGCTGCAGGTTAGCTTAGTTTAGCTTAGCACACAAACTGGAAACAATTAGCTCATAATTAACACGTTATATCGTGTTTATTTAATGCGAAACATTCACTGTGAGCAGCAACCAGCGCAGACTTGCTGGTCGGCGGATGTTTTCAGCTTCTCTCTGTTTCCAGTATTGATGCTAAAAGCTAACCAGATGCTGGCAGCAGCTTCATATTTAACCGAAGTATAAATCTTCTCCTTTAACTCTTGTCAACAGATAAGTGAATTATTCTAATTCCCAAAATGTCAAATTATTCGCCTGTTTCTGTTGTGTGTGTACATGGACACGTGTTTGCTAACACGTTAGCAGCTTTACAAGGTGATAATGTCCGTGTTGTGTTTACGGCTTGATACTGCTTCAAAAAGTTGGTTAAAGTCAGCACTCTGATATTTAACTGCTATCTAAATCTAGCGAGCTGTTCATTTAGAAAACTTTCACACACCAGGATGAGAGATTCAACACGCTGCTATAATTCATAGTCTGGCATGAATCACTGTATAACTGTAAAACCAAATCACACACACACACACACACACACACACTGATGCCAAATCTGTCTGTGTTCACTCAGTTCATAAAGCTGAAAGAGTAGATGTAGTTTCCAGCTTCCCCCTGCGGCTGTGCACATCTCACGCAGAAGGGAATCCTGCTGCGAGGTTATTTTCATCAGATGCTCCATCCTGCTTGCGTTTAATTAATACTATAAATAACTTAGAAGACAAGTCTCTTTGGGCTGGGTCTATTTGTCAACTGCATATGAGAATCGTATTCAAACAAGAATAAGAACAGTAGCAAATAGCCAAAATAGCGTGTCACGCACCCAAAAGACAAAATAGTTTCATATACACCATCAAAATAAAAGCATTTAGTGGCACATGACAGTATTTAGTTTTATTAATCGAGCAAATATTTAGTAATATGTATTTTAGCATAAATCAGTGATGTTAGACCAAAACATTTTCATGTTTAAATTGGTGAAATCAACGACTACCACCCATTTACATTCTTAACCTACAACTACCCTGGTTATCATAATCTGTACTGTAATGTCAAATGTGAGACTGGGATCATATTTGATCACCCCTGTAATAACTAGTATTAGTGATTGTATAATGTTGTTGCAGAGCTTGTGCTATAAGTGGTTTATTATCAAAGAGGGTATGTGGGATATTTGGTTTTGCTGATTCCTGCCGCACAGGAGCTTATTTACTCAAGATGTATTTATGTTGGATGTCATATATGAGTTGTTATTTTTGGACTGGCCTGCGTGGGGCTTATTGTCGGGAGAAATGAAATGCAAGAGGAGACCTTGTGGGAACCAGAGGGCTGAAAGCCAAGTTTGGGAGTCGGAGAACTTTCAAAGAGTGCTTTTTGATCTGTAATTTGTTATAGCATTTGTATTGATGTGTTGATTAGCAAACACAAAGGACATATTTTCTTGTGATCTCGCGAAAGGATTTTCTGTCTGTTAGTGCCTCTAGCTCAGACGAGCTTGTGGATCTCAGGCAGCGTCCAGAGCCCCTTTTGTTCTTAAACAGCCCGTCTGAGAAGTCCCTGTCATCCTTTAAAGTGTCTAATAGAAAAGCTTTTACCAGCTTTTCCCTTTTTTGTTGAGATTCAACACTGAATACTGTGATCGTTCTTGCTCTTTGCTTTTTTTCAAAATCTTCAAGTGCACCAAGTTCAGTTCAGCTTTCCGAAGGTTTTCGAAAATGTAGAAAATTCACAAAATGTCAGACTATTCCTCTGAAAGATCTGTTAAACCATTTCCTACATTTAAAAAGAAAAAACAAATCTTGTCAGAGTAAAACAACATAAAAACCAAATCAAAGAACAGCTATAAAAAAAAAACCCAGACCAGAATCCACTCAAATACGTGTTCTATCTTTAATATTTAAGACAAACTCACAAGGTAAAATAATCTCATCCCATCACAAACACTCCACCTCAAAACATCCTCACATGCTCAAACACGGAAGTCTCTATATTTAGCACGTTAACTTAGTAACAGTCTTTGTCCTGCGGGGCGTCTTTCAAACTGATTCTCCACTTTGTACGTGTTGCACTTCAAAGGGAGATACACCTTCCTGTTCAGCAGCACGTTTAGCTTTGGTCATCTGAAACTCTGCTGCGGTAAAAATGAGCTGCCGTGTGCAAGAGCTTGGATCAGAAAAAGAGCTGGGGAGAGAAAGGGAATTTAGAGTTTGTATGATGGATGCACTTTTGTGTTGAGGAGTACCATTGGGATACCTCTCTTCAGCTGTAATTTTTCATCCTTGCTCCGTCTCTGTTTTTCTCTTTCCTACCTTCTTTATCGCCGCTGGGATGGATTATATAGACGTAGCCGAGATGATGTTCGTTCTGATGTGTCACTAATATTCTTCGCCAATCAATCAAAACAACAGAAAGTTGTGTGTGAAACTCTTCTTGGCTGTCTGTATTCCAAGCACGCCATCACTTTTCACATGCAAGTACAAGCTCTACCTAGAAGAGGCTCTTTGTCGCAGCCATTATGTTTCCGGGTTGTTCGTCCTTCCCAATTCTCCTGAACGTATCTCAGGAACTCCTAAAAGGAATTTTTCCAAATTTGGCTCGAACGTTCACTTGGACTCAAGGATGAACTGATTCAAATATCTGGTCTCAGGCCAAGCTCAGTGACCTCACAAAACACACATTTGGACATAACTCAATAAATCATATGCTTGATATGACAATTTTACACAAACGACTAAAAGGATAAAATGATGAGGCGATGACATGAGGTGATTTTTTGTGTACTGTAGTACTTTGACTATATATAGTTCTGAGGGGAATGAAGTGAAAGCCCCTCACCGCCTGGAGGACGCACCTTCAAATGTAAAAGACATTAGAAAAGGACTAAAAGTCTACAGCTGTGCTAGTCCAGCTGAGGCTGATGGAAATTGTTTGCAAAGCTTTGAATGTGTAACAAGTGCAATGGGAGATTTGAATTAGCAGTAACTTCACGCAACAGATTTAGTTCAAAGGAGAGGATTCTGATTTGTTATCAATTTTAAACCCGACAAAGATGAAGGAGTTGGTCGTGATCAGTCGTCTCATTGAAAGTCACAGAGAGAAGCAGAAATGTCATTTATGTATCGGACAACGTAAAGCAAGAAATACAAGTTTTCAGATCACTCTAAATTACTTCTTATTTTGTTTCTTTACAGTCAATGCCTGGATGATGAGAGGGTTGTCAGGTAAGAATATCCATCCATACATTCAACAAATACAAACATACACATTTATGCAAAGAATGAAAAAATGCAAGTTACAGCTTTTTGAGAGGCCATAATGAGAAGAATTTAAATCCATCTTTGTCATGTTCCATGAGTCATGACTATTTATCAGAGGTAACTCACACAAAGGTGTGTGGGTATGTGATCTATAAATGCTTTTCTTCTTCCTGTCCTCTCAGCCACTGACAGTTTCAACGTGGAGCCCACTCCCTCCCGGCCGAGGAAAGCCTGCAATGAGTCCCGTCTGCAGTGGGAGGTGGAGGTCTGTGGAGAGCACTTCAAGCGGGACATGGGTCACATAGATCCATATCACTGGTGTAACCTCACACATTTTATCAGGTATGACCATTATTTATATATATATATATATATATGTATGCACTGTATATTTTAGCTGCCAACAAAATATACACATCTACGTAGTATTTTAACTTAAACCAATCTAATAATGCATCATTTCTTTTTCAACCTCACCTTAAAAAAAGACATAGAAGTAAATAGTGGAAATAGAACTGGAAGTTTTACCAGTGAGAAAATTCAAGTGAGGATTGCGTTGGGCCATTTTGATTGATGGATTTTATTAATAAGCTAGAGGTTGTGTTTATAGTTTGAGGGGGAATATAAGGTTGGTCTGAAGTGTCTACGATGAAAAGCTATTGACAAAAGATGGGTCGTGAAAGCTTATTGGGCCATGTTGTATATTTATAAATAAATAAATAAATAAAAAGGATTGTGCATGCAGGTCCAAATGAAAATAAAAGTTGTTTTGAAGAGTCTACTTAAAAATGTTGCCTCATAAAAAGTCATGCTGCTTTACTTCCTTCAGAGGCAGCCACCAAATGCTTTACTGTTGGAACTGAAAAGAAAAAGTCTGAATTCTGATTTCTGAAAAGATTTCTGGACATTTATCCACAGAGATCTTCCCTCCACAGCAAACAGTCAGCAGTGTGTGTATGATGTCTGAGTGAGACTTTGAGAGCAGGTGGTGTGATACGTGTGGTAAATTGTGTCAATTGCTGACAAATGGTGTATCCGAATAATGTCTTCACATATGTTTACATCCCTATTGCATTTGTCTGCATCACATGCAGCAGAGGCCTTCATTTAGACAAACACCCACACACACAGAATCAGCTCAGTTATAATTACATCTTGAGGCATTTCTCACTGCGTAACCTGATTGTGTAATATTCCCGAAATGGATTATCAGCAGCAACATATCATCCTACTCCTACTTTATGTTCTTAAGGAGATTTCTGCTCATTCTTAAAATAGGTTCCGGTGTTCTTTGCCATGAAATAGTTTCCTAATTATCAGACTCCAAAATTGGCCTGTAGAAAAAACATTGCGTCCCTGTTAGAGAAAGCCCCTAGGTGTGACATTAGTCAAGAATCTGCTCTGCACACAGGATGTGAGAACGTTTAGGAATAAAAATAATCCTTATGTTAGTCGACCCAGTCTGGCTTTTTACAAATTACTACAGAGCAAATTTGTAATATTGTGTAACAACCAGTAGAAAGCCGTGAAAGACGAAAGACATCTGGACATCTGGACACTGAAAATATATGTTTAAGATCTTATCTTTTTCCCTCCTATCAAGTACTGTTGTCTTCCTGTCTGAGTGCTCTATATTTGTAGTTTTAGTTAAGGGGTTGTCAATCCTACATGGTGGCAATTTGAAAAAGAGAAAAACATTTCATGGATAGAAAGACTGTAATCCATCTCAGCCTCATGCAGCTGGATATCTGTTGGTGGGAGAACAGCTGGAGGTTTGCTTCCCAAAACCACTGCTGTTTTTCTTAAAAAGCATCTGAGCCCTGACCACCCATCTCTATCTATCTTTATCCAGCTTTTCACCTCATTCCTTCCTCTCACCTTTGACCTTTCACATTCAACTTTTTTCTTTTAACTGTAGAGCCAAATGGGGGGGGGGGGGGGCGGCATGAGACTTGAGGTTGCTCGCGCACACAAAGGAGCTTAAAATCATTGTCAAAAAAATCATCTGCGTTAGAGATTTGCGGGGAAAATTCGAATGATTCTGGGAAGAAGAACCACCTGCTTCCTGCATCAGTCATGCTTTCTCTGTTTTTTCTTTTTGAGCCATTATCTCATTCCAGGGAAATCTGTCAGGCCTTCAGGCTGATTCCAGGAACAACGTTTTAAAAAAAAACACAAACACAGTTTCACTCTTTCACACCAATCCTTTCCAGTGATTATAAATTAAAGGAAGGTTAAAGCGTGAGATAAAAGTACAGAGACTTTGATACAATACAATACAATTAATAACATGAAGCACATGGACACACTTGAGAGTAACTGTCAACACCAGTGTAATAGTTTTAGCAAATCAATGCCATGAATGCTTTGCAAAACTGTGTTTTTTCTAAAAATTTAAAAAAGCAATTCAAAAAATGTCTTCTTTTTCTTCATTTCTACATTGCCAAAAACAATAATTGGATGACAAATAACAAAACTGTAGTGCAATGGTATGTCAAATGAAATGTAGTGTAGTTGAACAAAGCAAACCAAACGCCAAAGCTATGAAAGTTAAAGCTGCTATAGTCAATATTTTTATATTAACAACGGCGCACAGGGCTAGTTGCTCACAATGACGAACCAACAGAGAATTATCACCTGACTCGCATTTTAGTGTCTTTCAGCTCATTGTTTTGGTTGTTTGGCCTGCAACTTTATTGTTTAGTTCACTCTCACAGCGTAGTTTCGAGACCCAGCAGGCAGCTGTTTTCAGCGAAAAAGCTGATATCTAATGTTCATTACTTGCCCAGCTTCAAATGATCGATGGATAAAGTGCGCGACTACCTAACATAATGGAACATTTAGCAGCTAAAGAGTCAGATGTTTCTATCAGGAGTTGAGACCCAAAAACAGAGTGAATATTGAACTTCACATATATATTTCAGTCACATACAGAATGTTTCTCCTTATCCCCATGATGTGTAAATAAGCAGCACGTTTGCTGTATTAGTTTAAAAGGTTATAATTGTCAGAATTGTGTTCAAAAATCGTTATGTTGATCATGACAGCCTGACTTCCTCTTCTGTTGTGCCACAATTCTTTTACTTATAATATTTATTGTTTTCTACTGTTTGCTTTACATTGACTTGTATTCTGTGCAGCACTTTGGTCATCTCTGGTGTTTGATTTGACTTGATATGTTCTTTCTTCTCTCAATCACATACACCAGAGATGAGCAAAGTGCTGCACAGAATACAAGTAAAAGCATTGCAGCACAACAGATGAGGAGGTCAAGGTGTCATGATCAACCCAGTGAAATGCCAACAAGAATCGCTGTCTTCAGCGACTTAGAGGTTTCTGTCGTCTGAGCAGTTTTCGTGTTCCACAGATTAGGGGCAGCCACCGCAGAGGCTCGGGTGCCACTGTTCTCGTGTCTAGTTGTGGGAACATCCAGGAGCTTCTGATTGGTCGACCTCAGGGCTCAAACTTCATTATAACAAAGATTGTTTCATAGCCAAAATGTGGCGGGACACACAGCCTTTCTTGCCTTGCCTTTCCAGGAACTCTGGCTGCGTGCATCCATTCATTTGGGTGCATTTGTCTTTGATGCTTCATTTACATGGACTGGAGGATAAACTGACTTTCTCAGCAGCAGCTTACTTTGGAGCCAGAAAGAAGGTGTTAAGAAGGCGAGAGACAAAGAGGGAGAGCGAAGGCATAGGAAGAGCGGTGAGAAGGATCGGGCTCGGAAGAGCGAGGGGCCTCATGTTTAAACAAGCAGCGACCCCTGCGAGGCTTCCTCTCTTTGACAAATGAGCCGTGCCTCTCTGCAGTGATAGGCCGAACACTCAGCCAACATGATTCTTATTGTTGTTTAAACTGAGCTGGTAAGAGCTTGTCGGACCACGCAATAAGGGGTACAAACAGACCATAGTACGTGCATTCATGCACTTCAATCATTTACCTCTAATAACATATTGATTTTTTTTCTGCCATGAGCGGTTTACAGCTCCGGGAGCAGCAGGCCTTAATGTTGAGCACACAGGAACAGGGGAGCAGTGGTGTCGGTCTATCTGGATCTTTTAATAATATACATGCTCACTATTAGGAATTATGGTTAGCCCCTGTGTGAACCAGATGCTGCTCTAAAGTCATCAGAGCTTTTTTTCCTGCTGCCACTAATGACAACTAATTGACCATTTGGATGAGAAAGCCTCATTCTAAATGGTTTATGTGATCAAAACAACTGGTAGGAGACTGTTACCAACAAATGTGAGCAGCCAGCCGTGCATGGAGAGGACATTTAATGATTAAAATGATAGAACAATGTTTTGCACAAAGATAAAAGTAACAAAACGTCAAGTAGCATAAGTTACAAAAAATGCAAGTCCGAAGCAAATTTGAGCTTTTCACTCTTTCGCGTGAATGTCACTACCAGAAAGTGTGTAATTAGTTTAATCTGATTTACTAGTTAGCAGATCAATCAGTCTCAGAGGATAACGTTGAAAAATGTTAACATTTGCTATGAACAGAAGCAGCATCTTTATCCTCTTGTGTGTCATTTGTCTTGTATGCATGTCATGTTCAAAGTTGTATAATGCGTTGAATACCAAGTTCTTCCAAATCAACTGTGAACCTGGTCAAGCTATTTTATTCACCCTCACAGCTAATTATTGTGTGCGGACGGCAGTTAGAAAACCTGTGAGCTGCTGTGTATTACATCTGGGAAATAACTTGCACAGTCTTGTATTCCCTCGAGTCCAGCCTGCTGCATTTTGATCCCTTCTTCCTGAACACACTAATTCGTTTTCTCTTTTTCTCTCCATCCTTTTATTTTCTTCATTCCCCAAACACTTCCCTGGGCTATCATTTTTTTTCAAGTTCTTGGCCGTGGCATGAGTCACATTTTTTTGAAAAGATTTGATCTGATAATGTACATTGAAAAACAAAATGCTTATTAGACTTATAATACATTTAATAGAATATAGCATTAACTTAGAGCCGTATCAATCTGCAGCTGATAGCTTATATTATGATGACTTTCCCTGCATCTTGCAACATTAATCCTGGTTCAATAATATACCATTGCTGAGTACAGATTTGACAGGAAGCTTTTCTCGGCAAAACACATTTCATATCACTGACATGTTGTGCCTCTTTGCCCCATATGCACGGTGCTATATATCTACAGATCAGCATACACACAATATATATGTCCCCAGACAGCAGGGTTTATTTGATTTGCAACACTTAAGCAAAAGTCTGTCAAAAACAATGGCTACAGCTTGACGTCAGAGCCTAATTTATATATACGTATGCTGTACAGAGGGCGGCGTCATGAAACAGTCAATTTATTAAGGTCATAACAGCTATTAGTAGAGTAGGGAATACATATAGCATTTTACATCATGTTCTAGATGTTATCTTGTCAGAGTCAGAGATTGATTGTCAACACTAATGTTTATGTGCGTATCTTTTCTTCAGTTATAACACCAGGCAGTAGCCTGTTCGCTTTCCGCCTCTCAGGCTACATGCAGGCTCCCCTAACCATCTGATTGGTGGAGCTTGTTGGTTTTTACCTTTTTTTTTTAATAGGCCCTGCAAAATTTCTTTCTAAAACCACACATTTAATGGTAGAATAATTATTATATGATAAAACATATGTAAAAGAATGTCAGATGCTGGTCTTAACCCAATTTTTTTGAATAAAATAAGTAGTTACTGCGTTTTTAGGTTTTGTAGAGCAGAACAATGATAAAATGCATTTTACCAACTGTTCCTTCTGTGTAGTTTTACTATGACAGAATATCTACAGTAAGTATAGAGCTTTATGTCCAAATGATGTCAACAAGACATTGCATCTTTAGGATTTGGACCCAGTTTGGGCATACGTGGAGACAATATAACTGTTCAATTCACTCTTTTGCTGGTGAGAATGACCTGGATGTCATGAGAAACAAATCTGGACCTGGAGGATTGAGAATTCAGGATGAAGAAAGAGGGATTAGGGCTGTCTGAATGGATTCCTCAAAGCACAGCTCTAAGCCTGGAAAGCTCCATGAAGGCTCTGCACGGCCCAGAACGCCTGTTGAAATAGAGGAGAGTAGTGGGCCGAAAAAAGTAAAAGGCAGTGTATCGCCAGGCACAATGATGGATTACTTACCAAACCTTCAATGCTTTGATTAATACTAGCTAAACCATAGTAGAGTTTTAAAAGGTTGTGAACCTGGGGTATAGTAAATGAGGTTCATTTAATAGATAGGTAAACTGTCCACGTCCACTATTATATGCATTTCATCATTTTAATCATTTGAACTGTGTCCATTTATATATCTTAAAGGTAGAAAAGAAAGAAGATTAAAAGTCAGAAATCACACATCTGACCTTCCAGTAATACCTCTGTTAACACAGCAGTCAGTTTTGAATTTCTTCTAATCCGTCTCCTCTCTTCCATCCATTTTTCTCCCCAGTGAGTACCACGTCTTCACCCTCTGCACAGAGACAAAGTCCCACATCGTCAGCTGCTACTGGCCCAATCCGCTGGTAGAGAGCTACATCATCCGCATACACAAGCACTTTTTCTCCAACTGCACCATGCAGAATGTGGTATGGGTGGACCCGCCGGACGACACCCTAACCATCCTCATCCTCATCCCTGTTTTCCTCACATTGGCCATGATCGCCCTGGTGGTCTGGTGCAGCAAGAGGAGTGATATCCTGGCTTAGGAGGAGAGGGAGATGGAAGTGGATGGAGACGAGCGGGAGAAGGACAGAATTCAAGGTCCCAACCTCTCCTCTAAGACAATACTGTACAAAGGAGTGCACAGAGGTTTTGGGAGGTTGTTTCAGTTGGTCAAATTAGCCCATAAGTGGCCCATAACCTCCTCTGGAAATGAGGAAATGAGTACCCGGCAGTAAAAAAGTAGTACTTTCTTTAATATTTTAATATAAAATGTGTGTTCTTTCACAGTGACAGCGGCATTGACCTAATATTACTCAACATGTTCAACAGAATTTTTGGGAAATAGTTGCTTTCTTCTGCAAATTTGAAGCTGGAGCCAGAGGCTGGTTATCTTAGCTTAGCATAAAGACTGTGAACAGAAGGAACATAACCCCCTGTAAAAGCACAACGTTTTGCTTTCTCACTTTGTTTTCTGTACGGATTAAACAAACAAGATAAACGTGTTAATCAGTGATCTTCAGTAGGTGGATTTTGTTACCTTTCGATAGAGCAATATCAGCTTTTCCCCTTTTGTTTCTAGCCTTGAGCTATGCTAAGCTAACCAGCTTCTTTCTTAGCGTACAGACATGAGAGTGGTATCAATCTTCTCATTTGACTCTCGACAAGAAGCGAATAAGCCTATTTCCCTCATTGTTGAACTATTCCTTCAAGACACAGAGGAGTTTGGTCGTTCGACATTGACACCACTTATTGGGTTAATGGACCAGCGGGACAATTGTCCAAATCTTGGTGTATTCTTTAAAGCTCATGAAGCCCATTGATCTCGGAGATTCTTGTCAGAGCACTGAACCGTCGCTGAAGGCCAAAGTATCCTCCTAGCATCAGAGGCAGTAACTGAAGTCTAAACTGGTGGGAAATGAGACTCCCAGAAGACCCATTTGTTCAATATGTTTAACATGATACTGTAGAATGACTTGGATTAAAAAAAAAAAAAAAAAAAAAAAGAAGCCAAATTTGGACTTTATATTGATTCTGCAAGTTTTATCTTACTGTTGAGTAGTTGAATAGACTGTCACTACTGGAATTATACACTGGTGTGCAACCCAAAGACAAGGCAACACTATGATTCATATATTTTAGGAATTTCTTGTGTTACTAGCTGAGCCTCAAGGGACTTTTAGAACAGTGTAACTTATCAGATAGTGTTGAATAACATGCTCATAAAGAGGGGTTCTCAATGGAAACAAGGAACTATGAACTGGCATTGAGACCTCACACTGTACAGTTATGCTCTCTGTGTGTGCTGTCTACTGTATCTGCATTGCCTCTCCTGTGTTACTCAGACCTGGGAGAAATACACAATAATGCTTTGAAGTGAATTCCTTTAGGGAAAGGCTTCATTTGATGTACGCACTCCGTTGGTTGGTTCTTTGAACTGCAGTCCTCAACGGCCACGAGGCAAACGAAACCAAGCACTGCTTTTTTTATTTTCTTCCAAAGCATAAGGCATCAATGTCTGTTTGCCAGCCCTCGCCTGCACATTTTTGTCTATGGAAACTGATTAAATCTCTCTTACAATAACGGGGTTGCTCTCTTTCATTACATAGAAAAACAAGTAAACATACCACGCTTTTTTTTTGTAATGCAATTCATCTAAGCTTATGTCTGAATCAATGCATATGAATGTTTTGCAAAATCATACGCATCTGCTGTCTGTTGCCTTCTGTTTCTTTGGCTCACTGTCAGCTAGAAAGAAAAAAACGATGTAAATATATATGTCCTATTGCTAGAAACCTCTTTAAATGATTTCTTCTTCATTTTAAAATCACACAACGTTTAAGAATGAAGTGCTTATGATATTAACTTTGAGATATTTCTATAATCTATGTAAACAAACAATGCCACCTAGCTCTACTGGCCTCCTTACATTGTATGTTACGATACGCTGCGGTACAATACAAGTTACCAAGTTGCATTTGACAATATTGTTTCATGGCACAAAGATTCAAACTTGGCACTGATTCTTACATTTTGCCAGTAAAGGAAGTAAAATGTCTCATGGGATGTAAATTGAAGAATCAGGTACCTTAAAGTTACAATCCTCAAGATTATTATAAAATAAAATTCCACTGTGACACTATTTATAGTCGCCATTTTTATTCCTTCAATGGCCATTCAATGTATTTACATTGTGTAACTACCTCTTTATTCAGTAGTTTTACATTGTTAGCGGCGGAGTCCGGAGACGGCCTTCCTTTAGTTATAAACTGTAGACTCATTTTAGACTTTACTCTCTCGGGAGTTTTTTGAAGTAGCATTGTTTTCGTGTTACCTCCTATTGAAAGAGCTTCAGCCCAGCACAGGGGTCATACGAGGTTTCAAGCCTGATTCGAAACCCTCGTAACGTCAACACTTACATGCTGCACATTCAGTAAGTGTCATGATTCATCACAAAGTCTACAAGTGTTTCCTCCAGGAAACAAAGTCGCCTGGAATTTGCTTACAAATAAAACCTGGCTGATTATATCTATTTCCTCTTTTTAATTCATGTCATCGTGTGTGAATGTGTGCGTCTGTGTAGCATTAAAAGGAAATGCAACCTTTACTGCCTTGCATTGGCATGTTAACTTTATCTTTTAACGATCTGCTCGCTGAATTATTCAGCGTGGACTCTATTTACTCTCGCAATGGTCTCAGATCAAACCTAGAAGCTTGCTGTCCCAGTTTGCTGTTCCATCTGGAGATCAGACCAAACTGGCACAAATAAGGAAATCTGCTGACACATCCAATCTCTGATGTATCCAATATGCAGTGTGCCATAGGAGCGTGAAATTAAGCTTTTCTCAACTTTGTGAAGCCATACATATTTACTTCCATGTTCACAATGGCATTTACGGTATCTATACTGATCCAACAACAAGATTGGAGCCCAACAAGATTGATGTTTGCTGTCTCTAACATCACTTTAAACGTGTATCATACTCCTGCCGACTCTGTTTCTCTTTATTTCATTCTAAATGCTGTCTCTTGCTTTTCTCCTGATCTTAAATGAGGTGGAAAACAGAGAACGTACAACTTCTTTCACACTCCAGAGAAAATGTGCAGTTGGAAAATGAATCGACTTTGTTCAGTCACAAAACCTCAGAAAACTGAAGCCCTGAGAGAGTTAATCATCAAGCATGTGTGTGTCTGCATTCAGCCTCAGACATTATTCTTTTATTAAGACAACACTATTATCTTGACCTACACAAACAGCCGGGCAGCTGAATCCATGACTGATTTGCTACGTGTCTGTGTAAACCTTGAAACAATACAAAGAAAACCCTGCCATGTAGTTTCAAATGTTATCATTGCATCATGTAAATAAACTCAGAGTCAAACAATGCAGTCATCACTGTCAGTGGGTGATGGTCAATGATGTTGACATTGCTGTCGAGTCTGGACTGTGAGACACAAAGCCGGAAAAGTCCAACTCAATGACCACAAAACAATCACAGTATCATTACGGACTCCACCTAAACAAACAAACGGCATGACATCGGGCAATATTTACAGAGTTTAGAGACACAAACATAGGAGACAATGGTTCACTCTGTGGTGAGGCGACACATCTCAAGGCAGTTGCCTTCAAGGATGGCCGTGGCCAGCATCTTGAAAGCAGGAAGGATATTAAAGCTTTTTCCCAGAGTTGACAGAAGAATACAGGGAAGTGGGTTGACCCAGCGGTTTTGACCAAAAGCCGTGAAGGAAGTGCGAGAGTGCCATGCTTCCACACACGGCTGCACTGTTGTGACGGGTGAACCGCTTGCTATTATTTATTACAAAGGCTTTTCACGGTTGATGCAAATATCTGGCACTTTATTTAAGTTTTTTCCTTCTGGCATTGTAATATTGAAACTACTGAAGTGCTGCATAGTATTTTTTTCAAACACACACATGCTTAAATGGCAGGAATGTTAATTAGCCGCTGAGCCAACAGTCTGCAGGCTTTGATGCTACCAATCACCTCAGCAGGTTATTTCACTGATGACTTCATCCCCTCCTGACAGAAATCAGGGAAATCAGCTGGGGGAGTATTTAGTTGGAATCAAAACCTGCAGACCTTGATGGCATATGGAAACATGTTCCTGTTATATGAAATCTGATTAAAATGAGAATAAGAATGAGGGCACTGGCTGTAGTCAAGGAGGAGCCTTCCCTTATGTCAGACATGGTCAGCTTAATAATGAGACTCTAATATATAGTTTTTCACAACAACTATCAAACATGAGATGTCAGTTTATGTCTGTCTCCTTTTTAACACATTTGTATATCTACTTTGATGTATGTCCCAGATATTCTTTATAATGTAACATGTAGATAAACTGTATAATATTGGTGAAGATGTAGAGCAGTGATGAAGGCAAATCAAGGCAAGTTTATTTATATAGAAGATTTAAACAACAAAGCAATTCAAAGTGCTTTACAAAAACCATAAGAAGCGACATTATTCTTGATTCGAAAGCATAAGGTTTCACTTTAATTGTTTACATTAAAAGGAAATGAGCAATTTCATCGACATCTGCCGGAAGATACAATCTGAAAACAAACTATTTATTAAATGAATTGCAACAAACAAACAAAAATTACTAATTAAATGAATATTAATGTTAAACATATTGGCTTGTGTTTCCTGCGCCTGTTCAGCGTTGGTCCCCATGAACAACATTGAAACAAATTGGCCCATGGCTGAACCTAACTGGACCTAATTGTTGTTAGATTTTATTTGTATAGCAAATTTTAAAACAAAGTTACTTGGATACATCTAAAGAAAAAATAAGAAACGTACATAGACAGCTATAAACAGAAAAGACACAATAATACAGAGGACACAGATAAATTACAGTCCCCATACAGGGAAGTCAAGTCTGGCAAAAAAAGGGTTTTAAAAAGTTTTTTTAAGCCGTTTGAGACTAAGCTGATCTAACAGAGGTGGGGATACAATTCCTAACGGCAAAGCCAAAATCACCCGTGGATTTGCAAATGGAGCAGGATAAAAAGAAGAGAACTGGGCTCAAAGATTACACATATAGATGTCTTGTGGGGGGTTTAACAGTTGTGGCCAGAGGGCCGATACAGGGTTTCACATCAGAGACAAACTTATCAGAACCAATAGGAAGAACTTTTGTCTGAATTTAGCTAAGGGAAAATAAAGGACCTTCATTCATTACATAGAAGCCAGGCAGTCATAGAGGGTACCAATATTACCCTTGTCATTTTTATCACCAGCGTAGCACTGATGAGAAATACAATTGAACAGAGGTAACAAGTGAAATTAGAAAAGGATGGGACCAAGGATTGAACCCTGCGGAACTCCACAGAGACTGATAAGGACACACAATTGAGAGCAGAGCCTGAGATGCCAACAAACTAAGCCATTCAAAGCAGGATGGGTAGCACTGTTTCTGTGCTATGTTGGTGGCGAACGCCGGATTGGAATTTAGATTGACCATATTATGACCTTCAATAACCTCAAGGAGCTGCTGTGCAATGATTTCTTTCAAATACTTTGGAGATGAATGGTAGTTTCAAAATGGGTCTGCTTATTTGTATTAAGGGAAGGTTGTTTTTTTAAATGGGTTGGATGCTCACCATCTTAAAACCATCAGAAACACAGCCAGAGATGAGAGAGATTTAAAGATTGAGAGTCGGCTGGGGCCCGGGGTAGGGTTACATCTAAAGGGCGGAGGACAGGCACCTATGGGGTACAATGTCAATACTATTATGCAGAGAGATAGAGGTGAATTCAGAAAAGAGAGTAGGACAGCAGGACTGATGAATCAGAAGAAACTGTTTCATGGTTTTGTCAACAACGGAAGACAAAAGGTTTCCACAGTCTACTGGGGAGGAGGCAGAGACATTGGCAGGCTTTACAAGCCGGTCAACGGTATTAAAAAGGAGCCTAGGATTGTGTTCATTGTCACTTAGCACTGCAAAAATGGGCAACGCTCTCCTCTTTAATGTTTTAGTTAAACAAGTCATTCAGATGCAGGAGGTTGGATTTCTTCCATCTACACTCCACTCTTCTAGATTCCCTTTTCAGTTGACGAATATTGTTAATAAAACAACCTTGTAGTGATAGAATTACTGAAAGCTGAATTCTTTTTAGCTGCTTCAGCTTCAGGTTCCTGGTATTGTGCGTGCTGGCTGGCTTGGCTCACACTATCATGGCATATGAGGTTAATGACAGTTAAGTCAGTTATTTGTCATTATTATATTAAAGTGAAACAATAAACACTGTTTTGTCTCAGAACGACACAATAGCCACTTCTGCAGAAATCACAAAAGCAGGCGAGACAGTGCGTGCCAAGGCCAGTTTCGTTTCCATTGTCACTTCAGGTCTTAGTTCGCGCCTCAGGGGGTATGACGGGGCTAGTTTCCAGTTGCTAATGTCTAACTGAGGCGGAGTCGAGAGTCATAACAAGGGCTTGACGGGTGCATCAGTGGAGATGTCAGGGCAGCAACTCGTATCTCATCCACCCGGTTTTATCACTAAAGAATAACGGAAAAACGAAGAATGGACAACGACCGATTGTATTGGTCACACGAGGACATCTGCTCACCATCTGGGCTGAGGATAGATAAATCACAAGTTATACAATTGTGTAACGTTGAACTGCGAGGCAGTTAAGCATTATCTTGGAATCACATTTATTCACTTTACATGGTAGGAGCTAAAAATAACACTGAATTATATTAAATTATGTTAGACGAATGAGTTAGTGCCTTTTTATGAGTCGTAGTATATGTATATGTAAGCTGTCGATGGAGGGTTTCCTCCG
>CALSBV010012432.1:2388200-2403955 GCA_943590825.1 Bovichtus diacanthus
CAGAGGTGTTTTTCTTCATTAATTCAATGGAGGCTAAACCTGCATGCATGTAGCTAAAGAAGCTTCATTCCTTAATCTAAATCTGTGAAACTCCACAATCATGAGATGAACGATGAGATGAAATTTTAATGATGGTCAGTTGAAAAACTGGGTCATTGCTGCAGTGAGAATCGGTTGTGCATACTGTAGAGAGAACACGATGAACATAAAGATACAGGCTTGTCCTGACTTCCTGTCTGTTTGAGAGAAATCTTTCCAAGTTCTCTTTTTGACAGATTTACAAGCTGCCAGATGTTTGCAATTTCCACATCTTCACCATGTTGATTTGGCACAGTATTCACTCATCTGGCAATATATCCTGTTAGCAGAAGCTTTTATCGATGCTGCTTGGTATCTCTTGAGAAGGAAAACCTCTCTTATGCATGGGAATGATAGGAAACTAGTGCAAATATGTATCAGTGGCTCGAAACATGACTTTAGCAGATGCACAAGTATGCATAATTAGCATTTGCTATTGAATTTACTGCCAGACATTCTGTCAAATATTCATGCAAAGAGTCCAGTTTGGTGAAATGTAAGATACAGATTTACTTTTCCCAGTATTTTAGGCCTACTAAAGTGTCTAGTATGTAACAAAACAGAAAACACTTAAAGCAATAGTTTTATATTTTGGGAAATATATTTCTATGCTTTCTTGCTGAAAGTTAGGTGAGGAAATTGATCCCATTCTCTAATGTCTGTCCGCTGAATATGAAGCTCCAGCCAGCAGCCGATTAGCTCAGCTTAGCATAAGGACTGGAAATGGCAGAAAAGCTACCCTGGCTCCATCTAAAGGTGATAAAATCCGCCTACCAACACTTCTTAAACTCACAAATTAACCCCACAAATTTTGTGGGGATTGTTTAATCCCCACAAACTCACAGTGACGATAACCCTCCATCAAACCACAATGTTTTGTATGGATGAAACAAACAACATATAATGTATTAATTAGTGTTCTTCAGAGAGGCTGTTTGTGTCCCGTTTCGTTTTCAGTTTCCAGTCCGTATGCTAAGTTAAAGCTAACAGCCTTTTAGCTGCAGCTTCATATTTACCGCACAGAGTGGTATCGATCTTCTCGTCTAACACTTGGCAAGAAAGCGATTTAAATGTATTTCCTGTTCCCTTAAATCGTCCAAAGATGATGGTCTTTCTTCTCAGTTATGAAGCCAAAAACAAGATCACTGCTTGAAGTATGGAAATAAGTTTGTGGATGACATAAAATTTGTCAGTAGGAAGCGTTTAATGTTTTTTTATGGAGAGGTTTAAGTGCATCTCTGAGGTATTTGTAACCTCAGAAGTCAGTTTCACTTTTCCGGTGACGTGTTTGTGCCTTGTTGTATTCTGGGTGTTGCTTCCTGCTGTTGCGAGTACAAAAGTAGATTCAAAGAAGACTTTTTCTAAAAGGAGAGTTCCCTCCAGATCTGTCTTCCTGTTTATACCCACTTACACACTTTTACACGCATACAGTGCACACACACCCATACACATGTATATATTAATTAGTTTGAAACCTATACTTGCCGAGTTGCATTCACATATTATGCACATGCCCTTCATGCAAACACTCGCAGCTGCGTGCTAATACAAACACACACACCTGGGCGGATTTATTATTCTGTATTCCTGTTAATATTTCATGATGCATATCATTATTATGGTACTCCTCATGTTTTTGCCTGCTGTGTGTCCTCACACAATGCAGAAGTTAACCAGCTAAACTGTCTCTAAACAGGATTTCCTGTGACATCAATAGGCTCTGCATCTCCTTTTGTACTTTATTTACATTCAGGCAAAGAATGAAACCTACAGTGATATGCAGGAGTGGTTTGATTTATTAGTGTGCCACTAAATGAGTCATTTATTCATATCACACACTTATCTTTCGAGACACAAAGGCTAGTCTGGCTCCAGCTCGGACTGGATCAGAAACAGGAGACAGAAATAGTGACTGAGGGAGGACAAGGATTCAGATAATACACCCTGGACCCAAGAAAAATAATCCCACCACACCACATAAGGACGTTTCTCGAAGCTGTCAGGAGTTTCTTTTTCTTTCGAGGAGAGAGAACTCAACTTTAAGAAGATAGCTTCACTCTTTGTTACTTAGCGTCATGGTGAAGGATGGGGTAGATAAGGTAAAAAATACAAGTAGAGACAGATTGAGAATAAAAACCCTTCTTTTTTGAGTCCAACGTCACTCAGGATCCTTGTGGCGGAAGAGTAGAAGCTCTTCCTCTGCCTCTCACTGCTGGCCTGGTGTATCTGGTACCTTCTGCCTTCTACCTCGACAAAGAGAAAAGGCCGTTATCCCGCTGCTTGGGATTCTTAATGATTCTTCTAGCCATATTCTTGCAGTGCCTGGTGTAAATATCCTTTAAGCAGGGTAGAGCACAGCATATCCTATGTTCAGCCATACAAACCACTCTTGTGGTACTGTTCTGTGCTTTTTGTCAGGACGCTCTTGATGGTGCAGGAGTAGAAATTCCTCAGTATTTGAGGGGATACCAAGCGGAAACCTCCAGGTCTGAAGAGTGAAGCCAATGTGGAAGTGCCTTAAACTTGCATTATCTCCAATAGCCAGGAGGGGGCGACTCCACTATTTTCAAAAAGAAGTCAGATTGTATAGAAGTCTATGAGAGAATAACTCTATTGCTCACTTGATTTATTACCTCAGTAAATATTTTCCTAACAAGTATATGGTCTAAGGCGCGTGTTTCAAGTCTTCTTCAATACAACATGGTCCCATTTAGAGTAAAATATATGATAAAAAGCGTATGTTTTGGGGCGTAGTTGCCTTGTTATTGACAGGTCACTAGCACACAGTGGTGTCCGGTTTGGGTGCTTTCCATGTTTTTGTCTTTGAACTTTAACCCTTTCACAGTGTGTTTTCAGTTCATGAAAGTTAATTGTAACATTTTGGTCGCCTAAAAATATCTTTTTGTATAGAAGTCTATGAGAGAATAACTCTATAAACACAAATGTCTTTTTAGGCGAGCATATATATAGCATTTGGTTGTACTTAGCTCCACCCTCACGTGTCAGTTCTGGTTCCAACAAAAGCATGATGGCGGCGTCACGGTGACTACGTCCACTTCTTATACAGTCTTTAGGGGATACCATGGATTTCCTGTATAATTGAATGGTTTTGTTCTTGCATTTTAGAACTGAAAGGTTTGCTATTCTACTTGAGAGTCACATGAATCATAAAGTGAATCAGTCAGTGGATAAGAGTAATCATTATAATTCTTTCTGAGTTAAGGTGAGAACTACACGTCCAATCACTTCAGGTGCTGCCTGTGTCAATACCCTCCAATAAAAGCCTCATTAAATCTGTTACCAAGCAACCAGAGCTGTTATAAAGTGAGATAATCACTATAAGATGTTTAGTGCCACTTAGTGTGTATGTGAAGGTGCGCTTAAAGCTCTTCAAACACACATAGGCTGGGTTTGTTTTGAGAGCTATTGTGCAGTAGGCTGGTAGAAATGATAAAACTACTGTGGCTTCAGAATCTTGTTTACTAAGAATTTACAATTTACATCAAATCAAAACAAGTTGTTTAGTGGAATTAACCGGCATTAATTGTAAAGTTAATTCCCCCCTAATTTGAGCAAAGGTCCGTCTACAGTACAACATGCTATGTTTTTTATATAAAATGATAAACTGCCCCTGGGTTAGCTTTGTTAATATTTAAATCAAAAGAATGCAGTGTTCTTGAACTTGAATAAAACAGATGGACTCTTTCAAATTCAAAGCTCTGGGATTTGACTGCTCTCGAGCATAAAACCATACATTCACTTTTTGATGGTATACATAGGTCTTACATTGCAAAACAGCAGTGTGCACATACCCATTTAAACGGCTTGATGCCAGTGTGTGTTTGTGTGTCCTCTTGACTTATAATCAACATGTCAGCAGCAGCCTGTGGGGTTTTCATTAAATATCCTTATAAAAGCTGCTCTGACAGTCAGTCTGCTGTGCATACAATGTGTTACACACACAGATGAGGTTGTACTGGCCTACTAGAGCTCACACTAGTATACACACACCTAAACACAAACGGTCTATATGGTATAAGCGATGTGGTTTGAATCACATGAGAGCAGGTAGGACATCAGCTGGAGGTATGGATCCAGGCAGATCCCCTCAGCCCTCAGGGAATCTGCCTGTATAGCTGCCAGGTCTGTGCATTAAGCCATCAACACCAGGTAGAGGAGAAGTGGTCGAAGGTGACAGAGTGTGAAGCATTTGAAAGTGAAACTGTCCCTCCAGGATATCTCAAATGCCAGTGTGGACATTGAAATTCAATGCACTCCTGCAGCATTTGTATGCATGTTGCAATATAACAAGCATTTTGTTTGCATGGAAAAACATTGGAGATGATGGGTATTTGTTTCTGTTTTGCATAAAACTATATGGGATTTTTTTTACAGTAGGTAAAGGAGCATGCAATGTACGTTTTTTATATTTGCATGCACAATGACTCTATATCTATTAGAGGTTGCACACATGAATAATCAGAGGTTTTAATGTTTTAGTAAAACAGGATTTCTGTAAGAGATCTATTACAGTATTAGTCAGTATGTGTTTAATTTCATTTTAAAGTCCTATTAGAAATACTGTAATATCACTGTGCAAAACACGTGCACATCTTTCTTTTAAAGGTGCTAAGTACAAAAAACTGTAATGTTTTTTTATGCCTTCCAAGGACTCGCAACATTTCTATATTACCACGTTTGAATGCGTACAATGTTTTTAACTCCTGTAGCATGTGGCACCTTTACGCTGGCCTCTGACTCTGTATGAATGTGTGTGAATGGTGATGTGTTGTAAAGCGCTTTGAGTGATCACAAAGATTGGAAAAGCGCTATATAAATACCAGTCCATTTACCATTTAGCTGATGATGAATAGCCGATTTTGCCTCACAATGTTTTAATTTTTCAATGAAATAGAAATTTTAAAGGGAGCATTTAACATTTTGCATGTACTTGGAAGGAATAGCTGCCACCAATTTGATCCCAGAGTAAACATGTTATGAGTGGTGGATACAGTGGATATTTCTTAATATTCTTTTGTTATTTTTCAGATTACAAAATACCAACGGCACATTTAACACACAGTATTTTCTCCGTTCTCGGATTGACAGTCAGACAGCAGTCATTGAGTATCGTTAAATTGGAAATAGAACTAGGTTTAAGTGACATGCAGGACATGTGGTAGTGGGTAGTGTGGTTTTGCACATAAAGACACAGCAGAAAGACTTTGATAAAACACTGTGAGAATGTGCCCTGAGGCTGGGATTACTGTGAATCCACAGGAGAGGAGCTGCCATCGTCAAGAATTGTAGGCGTGTGTGTGCATGTTCATGTGTGTGATGTTGTCGCTACCAGACATTTTATGCTCGTATATACATGCAAAGTAATGCGTGACATCTCTGCGATGCACTTTCCTGTAAAAGGACCATTGTCATCAGATCATAATCATCATTTCTTTTACGCTTAATCACAGCCTGTTAGTCCACAAAGCAAACGCTAAAGTGAAGCAAGGCGCCGATGATCTATGAGGAGAAATCAATGATTTCTTCATGGATGATGTTATAGATTATGTCCTAATTTCTGTTTCAATCCACAGCTAAATGTTCCGTGCCTCATCTTGACATTCTGGCTGCTTCAAGAGAAGCTAGTTGTGTCCCTATCGTCTGCGAGAGAGAAAGACAATCCAGGACGTAGAGACGCTTCTTTATCCTTTCAGGACGTATTTTACTACCGAACATGAACTGAAAGCGAAATGGCTTAAAAGCGTTCATGACAAAGAAATAACCACATTTCCCTTTGACAGAGTGGAGGCAGGTCAGCAGTTTGAAGTATTAAGCAGAGTGTAAGAAGAATACAGCTTTAAGTAGAGGACGGAACATCTAAATGTGCTACCTGTGACTACTATATATTCTACAACTACTACCACTGTCAATACAATTAGTAAACTTTGGAATTATTACCACCTACGAGTACCCAGCTTCATCATTAGCTTTTTTTTTAATAAACAACTAAATCCCTGAAAATCTGTATTTATTTTTTCATGTATCTCAGGGCGTCTGTGAATGTCTACAGCTGATGTAGTTTTATATATACTGTATATATATATATGTTGTATTATATTATATTTAATCACTCTTGGCATGTAATGTGTCTTTTTGTACCTATGATACTGAAATGTACTTCCACAATATGAAAACATCAGTCATTAAACTCCCCTTGTTGTATCTGAGTCACATCAGAGCTGCAGAATCTGAGAGGTGGCTGTGATTTTGTGAACACGAATGTCATCTCATCATTATTCCAGCCTCAGCTGTGATTTTATCCGTGTTGAACTTCAGGACAAGTCAAGAAAAGCACTTTCTGATGCCAAGGGAACGATTAATCAAGCCTTCAGAAGCTCCTTTAATCTCATGCAGTTCCCTGCTGTGCAGCAGTTCTCAGCATCCTTTTAAAATTTTAATTTGAATATGTGCATAAACAATGAGCTCTGACATGCAGCCGGAGAATCTTCCCATAATTCACCAGGCTGCGCATTCAACCCCACACAATAGTTACGTGCGCAAAGTCATTTATTTAATCCTGCGACGGCAGCTGTGCTCTGTTGAAATATTTATTTCTGAGAAACTTGTGTAATATTTGTATGAACACAATGACAGCAGCCTTGAAGTGTTTTCAACAATGACACAAGATGGGAAGATATTTATTGCCCCCGCTTTGCCTTTCACGTCACAAAAGACCTCAGTCACCTCAGACTGTTTTTACGGACACAGTTTAGCATAAAATCCTCTTTATCTTGTTGTTAAGAACAGGAAATAAGAGTGGAAAAATACAGCTGAGTGCCAACAATATTCTGAGGGAAAACAACAGTTTGTTTCTGTCGGCATGTTGATTTGCTTTTTCCATCCAAGTGCGTAATAATGTATGATGCAGATTCTCCGGTCTGAGGGTCAAAACTGCCGCTGACCTTGTGTCATGTTTATCTTTCATCCTTGTCTTAATGGTCATTTATCATTTTGAAAATCAACAAGCTCGGAGTGAATGGTAAACATTTTCACTTCCTTGTTCTACAAATACAGAAACTGTCTTTTTACTTATTCAAGACGTAAACCTGTTTTATTTAAAGGCGTCGTATTAGATTTGAAACTACAGTATTTCTTTATTTTTTTGCTATTACCTAACCAATCCTATCATACAGTATGTCAAAAATGAATATTTCATATAAAAGTGGCTACATGCTGTGGAGCTTATCATACTATACTCATCTTCCAAGTAAAACTTGTTGAACAGACTGCGAGAACTTTATTATTCCTCCGCACAAAGCATTTTTGCATTTCATGACAATACTGCCTAAAAGTTTTCAATTCAGCCAATGAATTCCAATCCGGGATGCTCACAGGATGAGTTAGGAAGGATTTGGATTTAAGGATTTGCCACTTCCCATTTAACTGGGACAAAAGGTTTTATCTCCATAGTGAATACGATCTAAAAAGCGGTCAACATTCATTAAATTCTACAAATGTCTGTAGTCCCACAGTGGGCTGACACATTCTTTTATTCATTTAGATGTTATATCATGAATTTGACATTAAAAAAAATACTTTTTAATTTCTTATTTTTAAAAGACCACTGATCTTTTTGGCAAGCAGGAAGCTTAGTAAAAGTTTAATGAGGGAGACCAATGCTTTCCCTCTTCTCTTCCTTCATTTGGGCTTCACTCATGGTGCTTGTCCTTTCATCCTGCTTCCCTTTAAAACTTAAAAGACAACATTTTTTTATCCCTTCAATCCTTCCAATCTGTAAGCTTGTATCTTTCATGTCCATCTCTCACATTCTTTGGAGCCAATTCATTTCAATCCAATTTACTTGCAGAGGTAAACAGATATTACAGAAACAATGAAAGGCATCGATTGCTTTGTGCCTCACCAAATACACACAGCCTCAGCGGAAGAGCAACATTACTCACTGTGTGCAGGTGTCATCCCGTGATCTACAGCTATGAACCATACACAACTCTATTCCTGGATATAACAGTTTTGGATAACATGTACAGGATTTACACTAACTGTCCTAATTGGATCCCAGAATAGATCTGTATCCTCATGCACACATAGATCCCCCCTCACTCTCTTTACTGTATTGCAGTTCTTGGGAAGGATGTTTGGCTTTATCTTGTGTTTGGGCTAAAGGTCCTGCGGAGATTCGTTGTGTATACACACAGATAATGCAGTTTGGTTTAAACACTGACCTGCATCCTGCCTGTCTAAACTAGAGGAAGACAATGGACCCCATTGATCGTTCTCAGGGGTCCCAAACTGTCTGCTCCTCCCCTAACAGGGATTTCTCATGCTGCTGGGTATACTTTTGAAATGGTCACAATGTAATGCTGTTGTTTTGACAATCTGATAATCAACGGTAATTTTCTCATAGACTTCTATGCAATCTTTTTTGCAACAAGTGGAGTCGCCCACTGCTAGCCATTTGAAATAATGCCGGTTTGAGGCACTTCCGCATTGGCTTCATTCTTCAGAGCCAGAGGTTGCCGCTTGGTCATAAATCAAACAAATTGACTGTGATTGATTTGAGACAGACATGTCCCATTATTGCAAGAATACTTTTCATAATAATGTAGTAATGGTTATTAGTGAGCTAGCCAGCACTGGTATGAGCAGGAGTAGTCTAAGTGTAGGATCCTTGTGGTGGGAGGACCTTTTATTTGTCCTTTCAGCAGTCATTTCTACTTCATTGCTACCGGATATAATTACTCACTCCAACCCATCATTTCCTCCAAACATATAATTCTACTTATCAATATTTATTTCAACCAGGACTTGTATGCCTCCTAATTTACTTCTTGAGGAGGTGAATTTTCTGGCCTCACCACAAATCCCAAACTGGCAGTGAAATAGTTTCAGATTTGGCTACAAAGCCACAACATCACTGAGTGTTCGTGTGGTTTTCAGCCTGAGCTGTTCCATGTTTCATTTATTTAACATGTCTCATCTACCATGTCTTATGACATAGTGAACTCTGCATTACAAACAAAGAGCTCAGTTTTATTATCAGCTTTTACTATTCTTTTTATAGCTTTCTATTTACCCCCCAGTAATCTAAGAGCCAATGATCAATGAGACCTTTAACTCTGCTGGAATTAGGTTCGAATGAGAGCTCAGTGGTTTGTGATTAATGGGACCTGTGTGTGCAGGCGCGTTTCTAAGCGTATAAACCTCAGAGGCGGTTACTAGCTGGAGATTGGTTTTATGGGAACTTTACAGAGCAATAAGCTACTATGAAAGTCACCTCAATGTGGGAAATCATGCTGAGAACTACGAGGCTACTGAACATTTATTTGGAACTGAGTGGTTGAACAGCCTCCTTAACCTCCTGGCACGAGATTGTATTTCCTCCTAAGTAGAAGTTGAAAGTCCCTACTTGTGGAGGAATAAGTCCTTGGTAATGTGTTGTGGTCTTTGAAGAAACAGTTTCTATCTCTATCCTCAGAACTCAGAGTCTTGGTATATACAGTATGTAGAGACACTTTTAGAGTTAATGTTTTCAGGCTGTGAGAGATGTGGGAGCTGCTTTTAATCTTCCTGCAGCAAGTCCGCGAAATGAAACGTCAAAAATACATTGGTGGTGCACGCTCTCCGGAGCGACACTTGTATACGTTTTCTAATGTGACGCCACTATCAACAGAAAAGACAAGAAGTTAAAGAAATAAAGATTATTGTGTTTTTATGATCATGTACTGTATACATACTTATCTATCAACCGTTAAACTGTGTTTGTGCGTCTTCATGGTTCTCAAAGCTGTTGCCCTGGATGAGACACTTATGTTGGGGGGAGATGGAGGAATGAAGACACTGTGAAGACTCTAATAACCACAAGGCTTATGAAATGTGCAGAAAATAGAGCAAATTTATGCAATAAGATCTTCATTTCAGCAGGCAGTGGAAGCATACAAACAGAAACAAATGTCTGTTTGTCTGCAGGATTGGACGAGCAGACGCAATTATGACGGTGTTATACAAGCAAATACACACACACAGCAAAGTCCAACAATCCTGGAGAGTCTGTCAGTTTGTATGTAAAGCTCAAGCACCACTTAACCTGATTCCATTTTCAGTCCAGAAATGCCCCAGGCCTTCATTATTATTTGATGGAGCAGGTTATGTATGTTTCGTGTGTGTGTGTGTGTGTGTGTGTGTGTGTGTGTGTGTGTGTGTGTGTGTACTGTATACGACAAACTGTTGTTGTGTTTATGTTCTCTTCGTCTCACCATCCATTTTCTATATCCGCTGATCCTGCTCAGGGTGACAGGGATTTACAGCCTGGACAGGTCACAAGTCTATCACAGAGGTCGCGTGTGTGTGTGTGTGTGTGTGTGTGTGTGTGTGTGTGTGTGTGTGTGTGTGACAGTGTGCTCTTTTCAAGCTATCAGTGCCTGCTGTCTTACATGTCGCCATTGTTCACAGTGTTTCTCTTGTATCGTTAAAACTGAAACATGGATAATGCATAAATGCTGCTTGTATTGAAATGAAATAACAGGCTGTCATTACATGTTTCTGTATCATACTTATAGCTCTATATTGCAATACAAGAACAATTTCTTTATTTCCACGTCTTGGATGGACATTTGGATTTGGATTGATGCTGACTTTTTGCCTGTGACATGTAGCTTTATCCTCAATCTTTTAGCGCAATATGATGTATGTAGATATCAAGTGCAGTTATGTTGTTATCCGGGCATTTGAAATTGCACACATGTGGCGCAAGAACAGGTGTAGCAACAGTAACTAAGGGGGATGGGGCTTAACGGTCAATGTGGATCATGAGCCGCTGTGTGGAAAACGCCGTCCAGCCTGTATCTGTTATGAGAGTCGCTGAGAATGTGACACACTAGGGGAAAGGTCCAGGACGAGGGGAGTGGACGTGACACCGGCCGTAATTGGCTGAGAGAGCTGTTGTTCTTTGCTTCGACAAGATATCGCTCTCAAGTGTTCTTGACGTGTCAAGTAAGCATTAGTGACGGGAGGAGACCACCCGATAACCCCCGAAACCCACTCGCGCCGTCAGCTGTGTGGCATTCAGATCAGATGTCTGTGGAACAGTGCTGTCTGTCTGTTGCTGCTATCGATCTACGCCAGCAGACGTCCTCGACTGTCGCCCCCGAGCGCCGCTCCTCATTCAGATTAGAGTATTATTAGATACTGTAAAACTGTACACATCTCTTTTTGTAGTACGCACTGTACTTGTACTTGAGACTCGTGTTCTTTATTGTAGTCATCCCTCATATATTCCTGTGAAATAAATCAAATGTATGCAAGGAATTGAGTCTGCAGCCCACCATGAATGAATGGATGTTGCTTATAGCTTATGGCTATAGTTTTGCCTTCACTGGGGCATAACGGACGCCATGACTCTATCTTTGACTTCCATTTGCTGACACGTCAAAGTCTGCCGATCTTTATGGGGTCATGCTCACTATGTGTGTTTAAATGTGTATGTTTTAATAGAAAAAAAGACAATATCCACAAGGTGAGCTGCTGGAGTTACTCAAGCTCTTAATGCTTCTGCAGTGAGGTTTGCTCACTGAACTGCTGTCAGCCCGTTACAGCCACTGGAGGCTGTGTGTGAGAAACAATAATAACCAGACAGCACATATTCCCCTATGTTTGGTCAATATAAACAACCTTAATCGTGTGTGCGTGTTCGTGTGTGTGTGTGTGTGTGTGAAGCTAATTATACGAGCTACCTTCTTTTAGCGCTCTGTGTTTGGTTTTCTCTTGCTGCCACGTAAAAGTTAAAACGATAACCAAACAACACGAGTCGTATTTTAATGAATAGCGTTCTCTGTTTGCTTTATTGTCTTGTGTTCTGGGACACATTTGAATGTGTCCCTCAGGCTAAATGTTAATTCTTTGTTTCTGATTGCTTTTATCAGTAAATCAGCGCATTGTGCTGTGGTCTGATTCTGGAAAACAAAATAATTTCTCAGGATGTGGCAGTTGCATTTTGGTTGATTTCCACCTCACGATATCGATACTGTATTGAATTCTCATAGTCGGGCCTCTGGTTCCCAGCGTTGGGTTGTGAGCCAGATGCATTGTTGAAAGGATCTTGTGTCCCTCTGGGTTTGATTCATTGTCTTCACACTCAGAAGGAAATAACTGGGAGGGATTGATAGTTACTGAAATGAGATGATAAGGCGTTTCAGATGACGGTTGAATTAAAGAGAACAAAAGCAAAACTTTTCTCTATTCTCTCCAGCTATTTCTGAGGGAGTTGCATACATGCTTACCACATATACAGTATACAGTATAATCAGTGATATAGTACAAATGCTGTACTTTCCTTGTCCTGAAAGGCTAAAAGGAAGATCTGCACTTTAAAGGCCTTTTTAAAGGCAGCTTCATCAATCTCGGACACAGAAATTGAATATGTTTTAACATTTGAACCTTCAAAAAGAAATCTCTTGATCTCTTGAGTTGACGTCATGTTATGGAGAATATGACGTCAACTCGGCACAATCGTTTCGGAGCTATGATGTCTACGTGGAAACTTTTTGTAAACCTATAAAACGCAGTAGAATAGTACACATTTTAAATTAAAAGTACTTCATACAAAGCAAAAACGACTGTGGAGTAAGAAAAATAAGGTTACATAATTGGTGCTGAAGCTCGCTGATTTTAGTGACCACTCAACAGAAGTACTTTTGGATGGTTGAACGGTTTAGCCTCCACCTTTCTCTAATAAAATAGGGTATGGCTTGTTATGGCTTGTTATGGCTTGTCCTGGTTTCTGACATGTGTACATGCACTCAAACACAACTCCAAAAAGCATCTTTTTTCTACTATACAAAAACACATTATCAAACAAAATCACGTATCAAAAGTGGACAGCGACTGGTTGTTACTGTATCTGACCTCTAACTCAAGACCGTTATGACAGATAGTATTCTGCTCATCCAGCTCTATTGTGTAAAAATACCAAACACTGCGTGTGAGCATGTAGAAGAGTGCTACTTCATTAAAGCTGCAGAGCTATTAACTGTCCTGACCGCGGTGTAACCCCAAGGTGACAAAAGGAGCGAGGATCAGCACTCATGTCCCTCAGACCAACACAAGGAATTATAGCATCCAACACAAAAAACTCCTTTGTTCCAGCGAGTGGGAACACTGAAGCTCTCTGGGATGTGAACGGCACAGACAGACGGTTTCATCAGGCTGGTTTGTTCTTGTGTACCTCATGTTGTGCTGATAACAAACCCTGTTGACCCTTGGACGTGTGGCCGCCAGCAAACAAGTATCTAAAACCCGTGTGCATGTAATTAAACAAAAGGTCAAATACAGGCTATGTGAACTCGCAGGAAAAGTCCCACTTCAGCAAAATTGGGTCTTCAATTGCTCATAAAGGCTACATTAATCAGACGTTTTTCATCACTTTTCAATTCAGCTCTTCAGTGTGAGTCACAGAGATTGTAATCACAATCAGTCATAATGGTTTTAATTAAAGTTTGACAGTGGGAAATAACTGTTTTGACACTTACCGCTATAGGCCGATGATATGGCAGGTCGGCATGCAGGTTAAGAGAATTGGAAACTCTTAAAGTTAGACTTTAAAATGTGTATAATATTTCATCGAAGTTCTGTCAAATCAGAATTAAACAACATTAAATCGCACGGACAGGGGAAGATATGAGATATACTCATTAGTCCATCCATCAATCTACTGTATATTCTGTTCATGGACAGGGCGCTGGAGTCGATATTAAGTCATTATTATCCCATCTTAATGAGCTGGCTATGACTGCACTTTATATAACAAGGGATAGTTGAATGTGCAGGAGGAGATGGTAGCTGTGGCCTTCTCATTCAGTTCAATTCAAACCTGTGGAAGGAAATTTAACAAGCAAGCTTGACAGTGAAGATGATTTGCGAGCAGCACTAGACCACTCATTAAGTTTCCCTATGAGCTTGTGACATTTAAATCCATTTAGTGTCGACTTTCTCTGCGCTGCTTTCATGTTGACTTATGGCTTCGTTGGGAAGCTAAGATGCATAAAAGGTCAACAATATGTTGTGTAAACCATGCATGAACGATAACATTGTCACTTGTAAAATTGGTATAAACTGAAGCACGACTGCACCAGTGGTTAATCTGGCGCTGATATACAGCAGAGATACTAAATGTTGTCTTATTATGAAATGGTGGCGCCGATGTAGTCCTTTTGTTTTTTACTGTCTAACTACTGAAGATGGTGAGTAAAAGCTTTCCAGCATCAATATGAATGTTGGCCAAAAAATGTTGATGCTTGCTGCATATTTGTGACGCATTGACCCACTACAACTCCACTGCTGATGTCTAAATTTGGTACTAAATATTTGTTGATTTAGAATGATTTGGCAACTTGTATATACAGCATAAATGTTTTCTTTCAATCTTAAAGTGAGTCAGTGGATAAGAGCGCCACATCTTTGACCCTCGCCGGTAAAAATGAATTTCTTGTGTTGTGTAAGATCACTGGGAGCAAGTGATGATTAAAAACAAGAGAGAAAGATAAATGTACTTCTGACAATACAGCTTTTCTTTTGTTTGGTGACGAAACAGGTCTCAAGCTTGTATTTTCATATTTTTGGTAGATAGACAATGTTTTTATTTACATGTGGATTATCGACTGTACTTTCAATATATCGGACGGTCGACAGAGATGACACCAGTTAGAAATAACAAACGTAAAAGTGCAAAGCCACTAAACCCAGTAGACTTCTGCACATTTTATATTTAGGATTTTCAACTGAGAAAATACCGATTTACGTACGACGGTGGTTGCAGAGTGGCGACGTCACACTAATCATCACGGTGCCTCATGAATAATAATTCCTGCTGCAGTGAAATGAACTAAGGGCTGTAGTTATTAATGTCTCGCATAAATAGATTACCTGCAATTAGCTTGTAACAGTAAAAAGACACACACACACACGCACACACACTGCACAGTCTTGCATGTCATTACACTGAAGGGAGTGTAACCTCAAGAGTCAAGGTCTGTGTGAATTTACAATTGGCTGGGACACACACGCACACACACACACACAACAGTCTATTATTGAATTCCTCCAGATCACTGAACTCTTTCAGACCTAATGTACTGTGTGTTGCTACTCTAGATTAACAGACCCCTGGTTGAGGGACTTGTGTGTTATGATTAGAATGAGTGTCAAAGTGTTTAATCTTAAACAAATCTCCTGCTGAGATTATCTTAAGGCCTTATTGTTTATTGAGACACAGACAGTTTGGAGTGTGAGGACGATGGGTTGTGATTAAAAGCAGATCCCATTTGATTTCACTTTGTCGTCAGTAGTTGGTACGGCAGAGCCACCAACAAGCCATGAAAACTTGATATGAAACTTTCTGTTTGTGTATTGACAGACTTCCTGCAGGATTATATCACATTGCTGATGTTAGATTTTTGAGCAGTTAGGCACTTTGTACTCTTTCTATCCGATCAGAAAAGTCTGATTTATTTGCGGCTCATATGAAGTTATTGGAGAACAATTATAAGAAACCACTTTTTTGAGCAAAATGTAACTAATAGATTTAAAAGTAGTTAATACACCATTTAGCAATGCTTTATACTTGCTTTTAGTATATATAATAAGTAATTGATACTTGCTTTTAG